>RCAB01000735.1:0-23180 GCA_003640385.1 Setaria digitata | reverse complement strand
TTCAAGAATTAGTTCAATTTTATGAAATTAACGTTAAAGAGGAAATTATCTGATCTCTTCTTTTCTTTTTTTTTTTTCAATGTTATTTTATAACAATTGCATCTAGGTTTTATACTAATCTAGGTTTTATACTACTGCTGGTGAATATTCGGCTGGGTAATGCTGAAGCAAACGAGAATAATGGAATACAATCAGGAGAAGTGAAAGAAACAGAAATTTTGCCGAGAAATCGAGTGAAACGATTTCGTACCACTCAACTGGGATTTCATCGAGACTATCCGGAATTTGATGATGATCGAGAAGCCGAAGAATACTACCGCAATGAAAGTAGAAAGATTATTATTCCAGATATTGATAAATTTATTGTAAAATTTGTATTTACAACTCGTCCAAGCATAAGAACGACAACGACAACAACAACAACAACAACAACAACAACAACAACAGCAACAACCACAGAAGCTGTAACAAAAATGACAGAAATTAATGACTGGAATAAAGAAATTGATGCGAATCGATCAACGGATGCTAATCTTCTGAATGGCAGAATTGTTGGAAATCAATCAACGGATATCGACTTTCTGAATGGAACATTTGATAGGAATCAGTCAACGAATGATACAAATCTGCTGTTTAAGTTATTTGGCAGAAGTCTATCAAAAATTATGCGCAAAATTCATCAGCGGAAGCAACTGGCGCATTTGCGTGGATTGACAAAGAACGCTCGAAGTGGTAAAAGAAGATTGGGAAAAGAATTTTCAGCAACTGATAAGGTTATTGGGAAGCAATCAGGGAGAGAAAGACATCGGACTAGTACGGGTACTAGAAAGCAACCGAGTAAATTAATCAACCAAAGTAATAAAACTAATAGGAAGCAACCAAGGAAGGAAACTTATCAGAGTGATAAAACTAATGAAAGGCTGCCAAAGGAAGAAATTTATCAGAGTGATAAAACTGATAAGCAATTAAGTGATAAAGCTTCTCATCAACTGATAACGAATATAAAGGAAATTGCAAGTAGCAATAAGTTTACTGTAAATATTGCATTGAATACTGGAGGAAACTCTGCGACACAGAAGGAGGAAGCGAAGAAAGATGAAGAAGAAAGAGTGGAAGACTTCGGAGGAGAAGAAGGAGGAAGAGAAGGAGAAGGAGAAGGAGAAGAAGGAGGAAGAGAAGGAGAAGGAGAAGTAGGAGAAGAAGAAGGAAAAGAAGAAGGAGAAGGAGAATGATGAAATGAATCAAGTTATCAGAATCTGAATGTTATTTTAAATTTGGGATGATTAATAAATAAATTTAAATTGTCAATAATTATTAAAATTCATTTGAAATGATATCAAATTATTTCAATTTAAATTATTTTATCGATTTATTTCATTGTTCAAATTGTTATGCTATGTGAAAATTTTCTATCTATCTATATATATATATGAAAAAATATTAATTGTTTGCTTCATTTGAAGATTAAAAAAAAAAAAAATTTGTTTTTTAATAAAAAGAAAATTTAAAGTTTTCAGAAATATTGCTAAAAACAAGAAAAAAAAAGGATCAAATGAATGGTATGATATGAATTTGCTGTAAATCAGGAATTCATTCTATCTTTTCTCTCTTCTTAACCTTCCGAATTTTTCCCCCTCTCTCTCTCTCTCCCTCTCTCTCTCTCTCTCTCTCTCTCTCTCTCTCTCTATTAGAAATTAGAAATCCTCTGTGTTTTATTTTTTTTTTTCAGGTCATCTGAAACATTCGTATGTACTCGAAAAAAAAAGAAAAAAAAAAATGTCAAAAAAAAGTAATGAACAGATGCATTTTTTACCATTCCATCTGTATCGTAATGCGTCAAATAAACGAATGTTTAATTTTAATTTAAATTAGCTCAATAATTATTGCTAGTTAACAAAAATTAATTATTAATTAACAAAAAAACCATTTATTTCTTTTTCAGTTAAAAATGCTAACAATAAAAAAATAAGCGTAATTTTTCTTCATAGATTTTATTTAATTGTCGAAATCTTTTCAGAAGTGGTTATCGTACTGCTTCTCATTACCGTATCTTTTCCATTTTCTTCATCTCATTTTTTCTCTTCCCGTTTCCACTTACTTTTCCTTTCTTCATGTAAGTTTAAATGAATGAAATGAAATTTCATAGTTGCAAAGACAAACAAAGATATATTTCAATTTTATAAAATGGAAATTAAAAGAAAAATGAAAAAAAAAAAGAAATATTTCACACATACATTTCAAAATGGAAAATGGAAAAAAAAAAAGAGAGGGATGAAAATGAATGATAAGAAAGGAACAAATTAATTTTTAACAATCACATAAAAAAAAAAAAGTGGTAACATTTTAAATTTAGGCATTAATAATATTTGATTAACATAATCAATTATGATAAATAACAAAAATTAATTAATAAATTTGAAAAAAAAAAAGAACATTTAGAAAATAATCTTGTCACTCTATCATACAGAAATCTCATTTCAATAATACAGCAATTCGGTAAATCTCAATGAGAGTGAAATATTTATGATAAAACCTACACGGTTGGACAAGATAATTTTCAAAAAAAAAAAAAAAAAAAAGGAAATGCAAGAATTATTATGGCATATATATCATTTTCAACTTTTTTTTTTTTTTTAAGCCTTATTATAGCTTTTCTTCTTTTTTTTTTTACAAGAATTGAAAATTTCGGAAGGCTGCAAAACAATCTTCAAAAAAAAAAAGAATTATGCAAAATGGAATTAAATGGAATAGAAATGTGAAACAGAAGAAGAAATAGAAGAAAAAATCGAAATTTTTGTTTATTCCTATATTTTTGATTACTACAATTTTTTCCTGAAATTAAAATTATGAAAGAAAAAGCTGTAATTTTGGATATTTTTCCTTTTTTTCAAACTTATTTCTCCTTTCTTTCTTTTACACGAAACAAATTATTTAAATGAGGAAAAACACCGCCATTTCAAGTTATATAATAAAAAACTTTTTACGCGACATCAAACATTTTTAAATTATCATCCTGCCAATTAATTAATTTCTTTCCAATCTTTATCACTACTATCAATTTCAATGATTTAATGAAAAAAAAAAAAAAAAAAGAGTGATAAATATATTCTGATTTATTCACTTCGTTATTATTGAAGCAAAAAAAAAAAAATTGCTAAGCGAATTTGAATATCTCATTTCTTCTTAATTTCTAATTTCATTTTCAATGTTTGCATTTTGAAAAATTTGCACAATTTTAATTTTCAAACAAATTTAGCCCTTACACATTAAATCATTCCTGCGAAAGTGATGATCAATTCGGGAATTCATTTGACAAAATTTTACCAATCAATTACTAACTGAAAGAATCAAACTGATTCGATTTCCTGAATGACCGATCCTTTTTCACAAGTGTTCATCTTCCTAATAAAATTAACAAATTATGCAAATGAGCGAAGCAATGAATAAGTTTTTTTTTTTTTTTGCTTTTCTTCCTCTCCCTTTTCTTACAAATGTAAAAAAAAAAAAAAAAAATGTTACAGTAAACTTTCATAAATTACATTTAACATTGAAATAATTTTTTTTTNAAAAAAAAAAAAAAAAAAAAAAAAAAAAAGGAGAAAAACTACTCATTACCTATTTTTACGCTTTCGTAACACGTTTCTATTCTTTTTTTTCTTTTTTTTTTTTTTTTTTTTAGATTTTGGGATGTACAAAAATTTTCAGCCTAAATTTTTTATTAGTTCCAATTTTTCTGGACAAAAATAAGAAAAGTAGGATGGAAAAATTTGAAAAAGAAAAAAAAAAAAAACAGAATATATTTAAAACCTAAGGCAGTGTATTTCCTTTGAAAATAATAATTAGTAGTAATAATCATGGTAATAATTAAAAAAAAAACAATAAATAAAATGGAATTCAAAAAAGAAACGAAAAAAAAAAGAAAAAAAAAAAGGAAGGAGAAAAAGAATGGAAAAAAAAAAAAAAAAAACAGTGGAAAAGTAATAATAACATTGAACAGCTGTACATAATATGGCACATTGGAATTATTAAACTTTTAGTAGTACCAATTGCAAAAGATTAAAAATAAAAACAGTAAAGGAAGGAATCTTAGGCACAATTAAAAAAAAAAAAAAAAAAAAAAGAGTTTTTTTTTTTCTTCTCTTTTTTAAGACACAAAATATATTAATAATTTTTTTTTTTTTTTTGTTTCGAAAAAGAAATAAAATAAAATAAAATAAACAAAAATGAAACAAATCATACTGAGGCACAGAGTTATCAATATGCAGAAAATGCTGCAAAGGCACATATTGAAAAAAAAAAAAGAAAAAAAAAGAAATAAAAATAAAAAGTAAAAAGGGGAAAAAAGAAAAAAAGATAATGAAGGAGAAAAATTAAAAATTTTTCTTTCTTCCTTTCTGTTGCTATTTGAAAATTGCATTGGAGGAAAAAAAAGATGAAATTTAAAAAAATTTTGGCAAGATAGTAAGCTATAAAAAAAAAAAAAAAAAAAAAAAAGATGATAATAATAATTTTAATAAAAATTACTGAATGAATAAATAAACAACATCATTCATCATGGGATAGATATTTATTGTAAAAGCCTTAATTTTTATCTGTTTTACTTTTTTTTTTTTTTTTTTTTTTTTATCAAAATATTGTTAACTGCAAAAAATAATCATCAAATAAAGCTCCGAAGAAAGGCTAAAATTTTCAAAATGAAATTAAGAATCTTGTCGTATTTTAATATCACTAAAATTCATCTTCTAATTAATAATTATCAACTTCCTCTTTTTTTTTTGAGGAAGAAGGAGGAGGGAAAGAATTTTAATTATGACTGATATGATTATGAATGATTGAATTCATTAAGGCATTTACATGTTTGAAGAATGACGCTAAACAAAAAAAGAAAAGGAAAAAGGAACGAATGAGTAAATTCAAATTAATTAAAAAAGAAAAACTGATTCAAGTGCCAGATGAGAAAAACTACCAATTGGAATGTTAATTTGATTAATTAAAAAAAGTACTCATTCCAAATGTGTATTTGATCATAATAAAACACTTTTACTATGATATACTCGTTAAAATTTTGGAAAAAAAAAAGCTAAAATGGAATTCGAAAATTTGACTACTTCATCAAGGAATTAAAAAAAAAAAAAAGAAAAAAAAAGATAGACAAATAAGATAGTAGAAATGCATATTTTCCGGTATATTCATTAAGATAAAGTAATAATTAAATCATCTCGAAAATTAATCAATTAAAATATCATTCTTGCAAAATTTCTCCTTTTAACCCTTTTACAAAAAAAAAAAAAACTTTTTTCAAAATTATTCCGCTCTTTATTGATTAGAAAGCATGAGAGAAAAAAAATCATCAACTTTTTTTTTCCACTACTATCAAATTTTTTCTTTTTCTAAAACCTATAATTCAAAACAAAAAAAAAAAAAAGGAAAGAAACAAACAAATAAACAAAGGCAAAAAAGGAAAAAAAAATACCTTATTTATTTATTTTTTTCTCTTTTGAAACCGGATTGAAAAGATTAATACAGAATAAAAAAAAAAAAAAAAAAAAAGTAAGAAAAAATAATTTGTTTCATGATAAGTTTCATGATAAGTTTAAAATTCAAATCAGTCAGCAAAGCATCCACAGAGATCGAAAGTAGCATTTGAGTTTAGAGATAACAGGATAAAAAAAAAAAAAACATGCACTCTATGACTATGATAACCTAATCTTGATTACAATAACGTAAACAAAATTACGGTGATTCAATCATGATTACGATTTCATCAACAAAAATTAATGATAATTTAGTTAAATTATTGAAAAGAATTTGTGTAAACTTCAGAGAATTTTTTCTTTTATTTTAGAAAAGAAGAAATGAAAAATAGTAATTTTACAGATAAAGTATCATCTTTTTTTTTTTTTTCAATTTATCAAAATAATTTAGCATAAAAAAATTTCGCAATGCATAAGAAACAAAAAAAAAAAGAAGCAAATGAGAAAATTAATTGATACATAATTTATACTTAGAAACATGTAATAAATTAAGATATCCTTAATTGTAAATCATTTAGTATTTAAATTAATTCAGTGCATGCTTTATAAAAGAATTACAATAGAAATGAGCCCAAACGATGATGATGATGATGATGATGATGATAATGATAATGATAATGAATGACTACAAATGAGTATCACTGAGACTGCTATCCATTTACGCGATGTTGTTGTTGATGATGATGACAAATGATATTAACCTTTGGCACACTTGTTTATTTCTTTGCCTGCTTGCTTTCTTACTTACTTGTTTATTTATTCAGCTATTACCAAGATACCTGTGGTACCTCTTTGCCAGTATTACTGGCAGCAGCAACGCTAGCAACAACTACATCATCGGTTCCTAGACTATTATTACCAGCATTTTGTCCCGTATACTGTTGTTGTTGTTGTTGCTGTTGTTGTTGTTGTTGTTGTTGTTGTTGTTGTAAATGTTCTGCAACATTCGGTCGTATCTCATTTCCCGTGGATGCAACGGATGCAGTTGATGAGATCGTCGATGAATAATTGCTTAACATATATTCCATATTATTACCGCTTACTGCATAATCCAATGCTGGTGTTATCAGTGATGATGGCGCTTCTAACTGCAATCATTTTTATCAATTTTATGCATTAGGAAAAATGATAAAAAAAATAAAAATGGAAATGCCAAAAATCAAATAATGTAAGTTTGAAAAGAACGAAAAGGAGCGAACAAAGATGTGAGGTTGAAAAAGAGCCAAGCAATGTAGGGATTAGATCTATCGTTAAAGTTATGTGCTAAGGGATTGATTATAAATTGCTACTATTATAAATTACAGTAAATAACTGAACGATGCTGAAAGATTAAATTATATTATCAGTTATAAATTGTGAATGATTATGAATTATAGTATAACTGAATTTGAAAAATTATATGACGGGATGCTATGATAGTTAATAAATTATTTTGTCATTTACGCAACACTAAGTGATGTTATAAATTGTATTTAATAAATAATATCTATCATATGATGGATGACAAACAATATAAAAAATTAACAATTGCAAATGTTATCTTTTGCGTGTTTTCCAATCGTTTTAACATGCTAAAAAAGTAAGTGAAAAAAATTTTGCAAACATAATTACAAATTTGAAATTAAGTGCAATATTTGAAATGAATTTCAACATGCTGGGAGAGGAAAAAAAAAAAACCAAAAATGATAGCAGCATATGTCATTTCGTAAAATTTTCATTTTAACGGGTTGAAATATTAATTAGATATTGTGGGAATAATTAATTACTGCATTTGCACATAATATTTAATTTTTGATCTGATAAAGTTCAATAAAATGAGATTTTTCTCAGATGAATAAATATAAAATAGAATTTGGGAAATGCAATCAACACATTATTTTCCTCTTTTTTCCTTTCTCTTAATTTACTGCATTCATTAGCCTATGTAATAGTGATACGATCAAAAGATAAAATAAGACGAAAAAGATGATAACCTGTGGCTGATAACTGATCACATTATGATTGTGATTTGCGAGCATATCACTAGTTTGTGATGTTGTGCCATCGGTAGAATATTGCGGTACAAATGGTTGCTGCTGTTGTTGTTGTTGTTGTTGTTGTTGTTGTTGTTGCTGCTGCTGAGCTTGTTGGGATATTTGATCAGTTTGATTATTTAGATGAAGATGAAAATAATCACCACAACCACCGTTGCTACTTGAAAATGCCAAATTTGGTGGTGTAAATGGTTGCATCGGATTTTGCTATAACAATAAATTAATATCATTTTCAATTACAATCAAATAGAAGTGGACAAAGTCAAAATTAATAATTACCTAAATAATGATGAAATTTTTAATTAAGAAGAAAATTCGACTATGTAAGTGAGCAAAAAGTTTGCGAAAAATAGGAAATATCGAATGAATGAATTGTTGCTAGCATCATTCATATTTAGTGAAATACAATTTCGATTATTCATTTCAAAACAAATGCATTTTTCGTTTTCAAAATGTCATTTTTTGTCTAAAAATAAAAATAGCAAAGCGGAAAAAATTGATGAAATGACTGGAAAATCTTTTCAAAACATATTTTAGTTATTCTTCATAACATATAAAACGCAAATCATCATATAAAAAAAAAAAAAAAAAAAGAAAAGATTGACAAACTGATAGGAAAAATTGGCTAACTTATTTAAAACCACTACGCGATTTGATTTTTCGATATTAATATTTTCGAAAAGTGACTGTCTTATCAATTATCAATCTTGCATGATAATTAAATCTGTACATGTAAAAATAGTGGAAAGTGTTAAAATATGGTAAAAAAAAAAAAGCAATTGATTGATAAGGAACAATTAATTTGACTTAATAATTATTCGTAATTAACAAGTGCAAATACTTACCAGTTGATGAGCACCGAACATCATAAATGGGTTAGCATGAAAAAGCTGAAATTTTTACTATTTAAACAAATGGAAGAAAATCAATGAATTAAAAAAAATATTTTGAAAATTAAATTCAAATTGAAACTATCGAAATTTTAAGGCTTCGAAGAAATTATAATTACTCTCTTCTTTCTTACATGCAATCAATGTTCCAAATAGGAAGAATGAAATTTCTATCAATTAAAAAAATGGCTGGATGAGAAATGTAGTCGTGGATATAAAATTTCCAGCTCTTATTTAGCTACCGTAATTAGTTAGCATTTTCTAAAATGCATTCTAAAGAATCAATTTTATTTTTCTTTTCATCGTTATATACGTAAAGATAGTAATTTAGTTATTGGTAATTAATAAATACGATTTTGGGAATAAAAAAAAGAATGCTTGAAGTAATTAAATTAATTAATGCTTTAAATTCAACAAAAGGAAAAAATCTCTTTTCCAACGATAGTAGTATCAATTTGAAAAACTTTCAGTCAAAATAATAATTCGAAAAAATTAAAATACTTACATTCATTTCTTGTTTTGGATCAAATGTATTATTACTTTGATTCCCCAGGCTTGCTAAGTCATCGCTGAAATGAGAAATGAAGCAAAAAAAAAAAAAAAAAAAAACTTAGCATCAGATAGAAATAGATTTGATAAAAACTGATGATTCATTGGTATTTTTGATATTCGGAAATTATCATAAAACTGATAAAATTTGCATTTTCTGTTTCGGAAAACAGTGAAAAAGAAAAAAACTCTCAAATATTTAATTTCTATTCTAAATGAGCCAAAAAAAAAAATGTAAGCTATATAAGAATAATAATACAAATACATCCAAGTTTTTTTTTTTTTTCTGAAATCTTAAATCTATTTTTAATTTAATTGAAAAACTGAAATATGATTGGATGAGAAAAAGCGAACCATAAGTTTGTTTTAAAAGCAGAATCATCTTTGAGCATAGATGTTAATCGTGTTGTATTATTCAATAATGAATCCAATTCTTTATGATCACTTATTGATAAAGCCTTTTGGCTGCTAAAGAAACCATCCTAAAATTGAAACAAATAAATTTCGATAATTCAACTGAAAATAAAACACAACCCTTTCCTCTCCTCCCAAAAAATCAAAAACAAAAACGAAGAGATAATAAAAATAGTTAAAGCAGTTATTACAATGAAAAAAAAAAAAAAAAACTTTGTTCAATTTTAAAAAATATATTAAAAAAAAAAATTCGTAAATATTTTCAGTAATAATTTGATCTGAACAATATGACAAGACAATGATAAATGATTGATTGATAGAAATACGATCAAAACAAGAAGTGACGATAAGGTTGACCTTTCTCGAGAAATTAAATGGAATAAATGTGAAGGAAGAGGCGGAATGATAGTTTCACCGTATTGTAATTACACATTAAAACTATAACGATTGCCGAATTTAATCAATGTTAAAAATGAAAAAAAAAAAATTGTTTAATAACTTAATTTTTTTTTTTTTTTTTGTCGATATTTCCTTAATGTGATTTTAAATTTATTAAATAAGCTATATAATGATATTTAGTGGCGAAATAAACACGAAAGCAATTTTAATACTTATTTATTGATAGCTTAATAAGCTTGCAAAAAAAAAAAAAAAAAGAATCGTCTTATTTGTTGGATTTTTTTCTTTTTCAAAACTAAAATGAAATCTTACGCCTAAATTAAATACATTGTAAAATTTGATTTTAAAATTATGTTTAATCTTAGTATTTAAATAAAGTGTTTTTGTGCAAATATGAAATGTTCAAAAAGAAATTTTAATATTTTTTTTTTTTTTTAACTATTAGTTAAATAAGTACATAACAAAAAATGCTTTATTTTATTTTTTTTTTTTTTTGAACAATTTCTTTCTTCTTTTTATAATTTAATACAGCTCTAAGTTTACCAAATTATTCAAGCAATAACGTACAATACCTTATTATCATTTTTGCTATGTTACTTACTATTAGCTAATTAATTATGTTGCAGAAGTTGTCTCACTTGTTTAGCTTAGCTTCCTTTTCACTTCTCAATTCAATCGCACACATATTAAATTAGTCAAATGACTACTACTTGTAATATTTTAGAGTACTACGAAGCATTTTGGTTATTTATTTATTATTATATAAGTAATTATTAAATGATGCTGAAACATAGTGCAATAATCTAAAAGATAACTATTATAAATAATGAAAGGTTCACAAAAAAAAAAAAAAAAAATCTTTATGAATAAAGATGAAAGATCTGCCTGCTCATAACTTATTCAAAGTACAAGTAAATTCAGCAATTTGTAAAATCCTTAATTAAAATTTATCCGCTAGAAATCAAAAAATTATCAATTTTGCATTTTAATAATAAATAAGATTAGCTAGAAATAAATGATTAACAGAAGGAAGGTGGGAGAGAGAGGAAAAAAAAAGAAGAGGAAATTTGCAAAATTCCATGCACAAATTATCAATTAATTGAAATCTTAATAATTAACAAATTTCCATCTTTTTTTTTTTTGTCTTTCAGTTTTAATAAATGCACATGTATATGTTTTCCCTGTTTACTTGTCCTATTTATTTTTATTCTTTTCTTTTTTTCGTAAATTTATTTTAGCAAGAAAAAGAAAGGAAAAAAAAATATGTCGAATATAAAAATTGAAATTTTTAAAATTTAAATTTACAAATAATCTTACCGCTTGCAATGGTGTATGAATAAATGCATCATTAGAACCGAGAAGTGTATGACTAGAATTGTTGGTATTATTATTATTGTTATTGTTGTTGGTAGCAGTGGTATTGGTATTGTTGGTAGCATTGGTAGTAATGGTATTATTTGAGATGTTGGTAGCACCAATGATAAGATCAGTATTAGTTGATGTTATCGAACGTGAATGCACTGATAATTTGGCATTTCGTCGTCGTCCTGATCCGGTTAAATGACCAACAGCACCAGTTGCTGAACTTGTTATCAATCGTACATTACCGATTGTCGTTTCCGAACTTGAACTTGCATTTACAAGATCATGATTTTCTAGCTAAATAAAAATTTTAAAAAGTAAATTTTAAGTAAAATTTTGAAAAAAAATTTACTTTTTTCTAAGGAAAAAAAAAGAGAAAAATTTCCTTTACGTTTTAAAAATTGTTTTTGGATAACTTTTTTTTTTTTTTTCTTGCAAGATTTCAGTTTATTTATACGTGTTATGTATATAAATAATAATATTAGACATAATGCTGCTTAACTATTACCTAAAAATTAATTTGAAAAAAAAAATATTCAATTGTGATAAAATTACAGTAATGTAATCATTTTTTCCTTTAAAGTTTAGAAAAACGCTAGAAAAAAGAACCAGAGAATTTCTCAATTAATTGATAATTTATTTTTTTAAAGCTAAACAAGAAAAAAAGTGTTGAATAAGAGGAATAAATTGGCAATATTTTGGACATTATTGATAACTTTTCGTTTTTGGTTAATAATTAGGAAAAATGATTAAAAAAAATTCAATAATAATTATAAATGCAATCTATGAGTTACAGCTTGTACAACTTCTGACAAGCATTTTAAAAAGAATAAAGAAGCAATTTAAAACTTAATTGCAGATATAACTGATAATAGATATAATTCAGCGGATAATCAAGTACAAAAAAAAAAAAAGGATCAAAATCTATTTTATTTCAATATAAAAATAAATTTTTCAAGTTTCTTCAAGCAGAAATGATTATCATTGATCATATCCTTGATTACCATTTTTTTTTTTTTTTTTTTTAATGAATATGTGAATATGTATATGAATTTTTAATAGTAAAATGTGTTTAGTAAAATAAATGATGAATTTCGAGTAATTTCCGATAAAAAAAAAAAAAAAAGAAAAAAAATGTAAGAAAACTTCTGATCACTCTTTGCTAAGGCAATCTTTTTGAATTTAAACAAACTGAAGTATGTGAGAANTTTTTTTTTTTTTTTTTTTTAATGAATATGTGAATATGTATATGAATTTTTAATAGTAAAATGTGTTTAGTAAAATAAATGATGAATTTCGAGTAATTTCCGATAAAAAAAAAAAAAAAAGAAAAAAAATGTAAGAAAACTTCTGATCACTCTTTGCTAAGGCAATCTTTTTGAATTTAAACAAACTGAAGTATGTGAGAAAAACGTTTGTTTTATTTTCCTATCATCCAAACATTACTTCTTTTTTTTTTTTCATCTTAAATCATGCTATTCTTGAGTTTTATGAAGTTTACAAAACAAACACTGGTGACGTTATTCAAATTCCGATAATAGATACTGATGACGTTATTAAAATTCCAATATCAAACATAAGTGAAATCATCCAAAACTTAATTATTCAAATTCTGATAAATACATATGATGCTATTCAAACTTGATATTAAAAATTAAGCACGTCATTCAAATTGCTGTGTATTAAAAACTGTAGACAAATTCTAGCACTGAAGATGGATTCAGCTCCCTTATTTAACACACTGATCACACTCTTCATTCAGATTCCGATAGCAGTACTGATTTAAATTCCGATAGCAGTACTGATTTAAATTCCGATATCAAACATTGTTAGTGCTATTCAAATTTCCGTAATAAATACTGATAATAACATTTGAATTCCAATAGTGCATATTAATAACGTTAATCAAATTTTGCTTTTAATGTTAATGACGTTATTTGAACTTCAATGTTAAAATATTTATGATGTTGTTCTTAATTGAATACATCCGAATAAACTTTCAAAATCACCTATAACACTCCTAACTTATTATTTAAATAAAATAAAAATTATTAATAAAATTTTTTAATAGAACCTGTAACTTATGTAATTTATTAAGAAATTTTAAGCATATTATTGTTAGCAGATAAATTAAAAAAAAAAAAAAAAAAAGGAAAAAAAAAGAAACTTAAAATTTCATTATGCAATGCTCCTCTCTCATGCTTTTCTTATTTTCCTTCATTTTTCTTTCATTTAATTTAAATTTAAATTTGAGAATAAAGAAACAAACATGTCGACGTTTAGCTGCTGTTGCATAGGTAAGTGTTTTTTCCAATGGATCATTCTCGATTCCCGACATTTCATTCTTACGTTGATGCATTTCCTTGTGACATTTTAATGAATTCTTCCATTTGAACGTCATCCGACAAACATTGCATTCGAATGGTTTATCATCGGAATGAATACGTTTATGATTCCAAAGTGTTGAACGACGATTAAATCGTGCCTTACACATCTGTGTTAATAAAATGCTATCAATAAATTCCACTTATCATATCATTATTTATCTTCTTCCACACTTCCTGTCTCTCCTTCTCTTTTTGTTTTTTTTTATTATTTTTTTTCTTTTGTTTATTTGTCATTTCATTAAGTAATCTAATTGTGTACAATAATTGTTGTTTTTTTTTTCCTCATTTTTTTCTTCCTTTTTCATTTTTAGAAAATATAAAAGAATGAATGAAATAATTTGAAGTGAAAATTAGTGAACTGTTGCATATATAACAGAAAATTTATTAGCTAAGTTCATATTTGGGATTTATTTATAACTTTAAATGCAACAAAATGAAATGAAAAAGATGAAAAAGAATTTTTCGAAGAATAAAAATATCAGCACATAAATAAATTATCACTTTTTTAAATACAACAACAAATTATTATTATCAATTTTTTCATCCTTTTATTTTCATCTTTTCATCTCAGATTGTTTTTTTTTTTTATTAAATGAAACTTAAGTGTAATGAATAAGAAAATGAACTTTGAGGAAGAATTTTTTAATCGAAAGCTTTACATATTACACAAAATTTATTATTTATTTGTTACACAATGTTACACGTGTCAAAACGGTGACGTTTACGAATTGAACGTTCTTTTTACGTATGGATGATGAGATTGCTCTTTCGGAGATATGATGGATATAATTTTATTTTATTTTATTTATTTATTTATTTTTTTTTTTTTGAACTATATGCTAAGTATCCTTTAATACTAATACTTCAGTACAATGATAGGATGCTACTATGAAACTGATATGATAAATGTCATCACTACGGTATCAAAATTTTCAAATTTCACACTAAAAAGTAAGCTATGGTAATTTTCTTTTAGTAGTATGATAAGATGAAAGCAATAATGTGGAAATCTTAATGATAACATAATTTTAATAATTAACAGCATAGAACGATGATGATATGAAATTATTAATAAAATATTTGAGAAATAATCAATTCAAATGTGACGATAAAGAATATATCGTCTCGTAATAGTACTTTATTTTCGTAACAGTACTTAACATTCCATCATTTCTGTTTATCATATCAAGGAAGGATTATCATATTGAATGTGGAACGAATCTTCGATTAAATTTTAACAACAAAAAAAAAAATCAAGTAAAATTTTAAATATTTAAATTTGAAGAAAAAAAAACAAATAAACAAACGAAATACATTGCATTCGAATGGTTTTTGTCCGGTATGCGAATTTTGATGTTCTTCAAGTTCCATTTTTGAACCAAATCGTGATGAACACATGTTGCAGTTATATGGCCGTTTACGATCAGCAGTTAATGGCCTTCCTGAAAAAAGGCAAAAAATAAAAATAAAAAATTGAAAACTACTAATTTCATTTCAATTAATATTACTTATTGCTATTGTATTCTTTATCTGACGCAAAAATTTAGTAAAAAAAAAAAAAATTTTTTTTCAAAAATTCGAAAAATGAAACTCATAAAATTATCAAACTCATTAATTTATTGCAATTTAAATTTAGCCAGCAGCATCGTGTACTACTACTTATTATTTTGCCGAATAATTGATAATAAAAATTTTTCCACTTATTTTCTCTTTTCTTTTTTAAGAAGTTTTTCGTTTTATTTTAAACATATTTAAAAAAAAAAAAATCTTGAAAAAAGTATAGCAGTAAATTAAATGTTATGAATTGTGCAAGTACGAAAACAAAGAACAGACAATGATAAGTGATAAGGTGACATTATCATATCCTAATCAAATGTAATTAATAACACAGAAGCAGATGGGTGAATAATATAAAAAGAAATTACGAAATTTCTCTCCAAGCACATGCCAGTGCACAAAGCATCTGCTAGTATAAGCCTACACACGTAGCTATGCGACTGAATGCGATAAGGATCGTGGGCGCATATCGCTGAGTGCGTGGGTTTATCTGATAAGCATCGTGGGCGCATATCGCTGAGTGCGTGGGTTTATCTGATAAGCATCGTGGGCGCATATCGCTGAGTGCGTGGGTTTATCTGATAAACATTGTGGGCGCGTATTGCAGAATGCGTGAGTGCATCTGGGAAGACTCGTACGCAAATGGAGGGTAAATGAAAAGACTAAATTCGTGCTTCTATGGGAAAACGTGGGCCTATTTGAGCAAAACATATTATCTAGAACTAAAATGCATCGGCTAAATAAATGGACGCGCGAGTGGTGCATATGCGCTGCTTTGCAAGAATGGAATACGTGACCTTTCGCAAATTACACGGACATAATGCGTGGGCGTAATGAAAGATGTACTAATTAGTGGACATATCTGGGTCAGCAAATACTCACCGCTATAAGAATGGATGCGTGGGTGAGTGTTTGAACAAAATACGTGCAAAATGTAGCGTCATAAACCACTAAATGCGTGGGAGCAAAAATAAACAAGTGCGTGGGTGTGTACGTGAAAATGAATGATTGTTTCGTTATATCTGTTGGAAAAAAACGTGTATATATGTGTTTGGAAATACATGGCTAAAATATGTGATTGAAGAAAAAAAAAAAAAAAAATTAATTACCATTTTGTTGGATAATTGATGATGATGAATGTGTAACTTGGATATTAGCTGTAGTTGGTGTAGCAGTAGCCGTTGTTATATCATGCCCGTACAACCGATAATCTGTTGTTACTACTGCAAAAATAAAACAAACAATCAGCATCAATTAATTTTAATTAAAGCAAAAAGAAAAAAAAAAAGAAGAAAAGAAGAAAGACAACTAATAACAATGCTCATTTATCATTAAGATTAAAAATTTTTGTCAAAACAGAAAAAAAAAAAGATGAATTTCATAATTTGATCAGTGTCATACTGTAATTGGCAACAACATTTTGCTATGTATTTTAATTGTTATTGCATATGAATTAATTAAATAGTTTCATAGATAAATAATGAATTTTATGAATTACAAAAAATGCTATCAATAATTTTTGTAATTCAACAAACTTTTTCTTTTTTTTTTCCTGATTTTGTTTTAAGAAAAAAAAAAAAAAAGTGGATTAAATTTTCACTTTAGTGACCATCCAATCAATATATTCGAACTTTTTCGTTCTATTTTCAATGGGTTCACTTTCATTTAAATAAATTATCATCGAATTTATTCAACTATCACCAAAATCATCTATTGTAAAATTTCAAGCCTATGTGATGTTAAATTTATGCTATTTGAAATATGAAATATTAATTTGCAATGATTTGAATATTTTCTCTGTAAAAAGAATTCGATATTTCTCTCAGTTTTCAAATTTTTCAAAGTAATTGATATCACTCTTCTTGGTTAAGAAAAAAAAAAAAAAAAAAAAAGAGCGAAACTTGATATTTCTCAAATTTCTACTTAATTTTGAATTTTGAAGTAATTAACTATCGAAAGACACCACAAATTCTATTTGCTATTGCATGACGTAAAAATAACAAATGAAATTTGATCACTGAAACTGATCATCATCATTTCTTTCATTTATCGATCGTAAAATTCATTCTCAAATTACCAGTATCATTTTCACCTCCACTACAAACCTTCTTTATTATCATAAATTCATTAATCAAAAATTTCATCTACTTTTTGTAATTAAAATTTTTTCAGGTTATTATTTGCTGATAATCAAAAACACAATCAATCAGCTTATGCTAATTTAATTATCAATAAATATTTTTCTTTTTTTTTTTTTTCTTTTTCCTTTTCCATGAAATAATTGATAACATTTACCGGAACCATTGCCAGCTTGTTGTTGTTGCTGTTGCATGGTGGTAATGTTGTTATTATTGATATTATTATTGTTGTTGTTGTTGTTGTTGCTGGTAGTAGTGTTATCATTATTGCTGTTACTATCATCGATATTATTATTATTATTATTAGTGTTACCGTTTGCTGCATCTACCGTATGCGTTGTTGTACGCTGATTGGATGATACTGATGATGATGATGACGATGATAGAGAGCATGATTCGGAGATACCAGATGATGTTGCAGTTACTGCTGCCGCTGCTGCTGCTGCTGCTACTACTACTGCTTGTGGTGGAAGAATTTGCTGTAGTTGTTGATGTTGTTGTTGTTGTTGTTGTTGTTGCTGTTGTTGTTGTTGTTGTTGTTGTTGTTGTTGTAAGGTTGTTTCCGTCTTTACCAGATATGGATTATGTAAATATCGAGCCGGAAGTGATTGATGTACTTCCATTTTTAAAACAAAAACAAAAAGAACAAAAAAAAAAAAAAAAAAACAAAAAGTCTTTAGCAAATTATCTTCTTTTTTTTTTTTTTTTTTTTGCCTCCTCTTTCCTCTTCTTCTTTTTTCTTGTTTGTGAATTATTATCTTTCGTTCTCGAAACGACCACTTATTGTTATAGCATTTAGCGTTAAATACCGGATATACGGAAAAATATTCCTGCTACAGTTAGCAAATTCGTCAACTACGATAAATTGATTGGAATTTTTTGATTAACATCATCGATCAACAGCTAATCTGCAACAGTAGCATAATTACAAAAAAAAAAAAAATTCCGATAATTATATTATTGTAAGCGATAACAAAATGCAAACAAGCAGCAAATGGATCACAATATGTTTGGTAATTCAAATTAACACTTTCAGTGACCCAATAATTGTTAATTGTTAATTTAACAAATCGGAATATGGTTTCATTTGTTGAATTCTCACTTTTAACACTGAATAACTGATAAAAATTTAAATATCAGCAGTGATCATAAAAACTGAAAAATCGTACACGATGCAAATTGATATTATTTTAAACAGTTAAGTAAGCGCTCAATTCTAAAAGTGATAATTTTATCAATGTTGAAATATATTCTAATTGTTGTTAGTAAGCTATTCAGTTCTTGAAAATGTCATATTTAAATCCAAAAGATTCACAAATTTTATCTGTAAATTTTTGAATTGATATTATTTTTAATAAATATTTAGTTGTTAGTACTAAAATTATTATAAATATGTAATAGTAAAAACGAAGAAAAAGAGAATTATCTATGCTTTTTAATTGATTCATATCATATATTTGACACATTTAAACTATGTGATAAATTTAGAGTTTTTCATGCTATTTTTTCTTATCTTTTTCTTAATTATATAATTGTTTGATAAGATTTTCAAAAAGAAAAATTTACTTCATTTGATAAATTAATTGATAAAAATAAATAAATAAGGCGTGATGGAAATGATACTATACTGATTAACAAATTACAAGCCAATGATTAGTTTTTCTTCTCTTTTTTGGAACAAATCATTGGCACTGGATTATATTTCATGACAGTATTTTAATTTATTAGTGGAGCGATAATGAATGATAATTAATTAGAACAATGAACAAAGTGATCATATATACAAACATCACAAGCTACTTTAACCCTTACGCTTTTTTGGTTAGTGTGAAGATCGGAAACTTTTTCGGTTCTCATCTTATCACTGATATTACAAAAGAAAAAAAAAACTTTCAGCGATAATAATTCTATTTCATCGGAAACACTTTCCTGTCTTGTTTCACCCGCATTATTTTACCGCATTTCAATCATTGCAAATGAGCAAAAATTCGAATAACAGCAAATATGATGAACGATTAGAATGAGAATGTTTTAATGCTTGATAATAAAGTGTTGAAAACGGTAGTCAAACTAATCATTAATTTATCAACAAGTTTTTTTTTTCCCCATTATTAATTAGCGCAAAATTGCCATGCTTTTCTTTCTGAATCAAACTGATGCTAATAATATCCAAATATTATTTTGACTGAGTGAAATAAATCAAACTGATTTTGTTCTTTCAACTTCCAATAAAGAAGTTAAAATGAAAATAATTTACACTATAACTACACATTCCACTCAAAAATAATGAAAGGAAATTGTTCTTTTTTTGCAAGCTTCTTGAAGCGAAATTATAAAATTCTTTGTTAAAATCAACTAACATACTGATTCTGAAAAATTAATTGCGAATTAAAGAAGTACAAATTGCCTATAATTGATGTGTTGATTAACTGTCAATTAAACAACAACAAACACATGTAAATTATTCGTAATTAACGTATTAATTAATTGTCAATTAAAGAAAGAAAAATGCAGATTATCTGTTTGCTTTCTTTTCGTCCTACATAAAAAAAAAAAAAAAATGATTATCATTTTCCCTATCTTATCATCTGACTACAACATTGTTTATTAAAATAAAGGAAAAGGAAATAGAAAAGTAAATTTTCAAGTCAAAAAAAAAAAAAATAAAATAATCTCAGAACGGTAAGCGGTAAATTAGTTGGACTTACATTTTTGATAATTGTCAGTGTTAATGAGTGGGAGAAAAAAAAAAAAAAAAAATTCCTTCAATTGAACCCGTCGAAAATGTTTTTTTCGTTTCTTTTTTTCTCTAAAAAACTTCCACTTTTCTTTTTACCTGCCCACTTTTCACATTCCCTATTCTTACTCTTGCCCGTACCCGTACCCATGCCCGTTTTCTATCTTTCTACCCGTAGCAAATGTTAGGTAAAGGAGCTAAAATGTGGAGCTAGAAAAAAAAAAAATAATTAAGTGAAAGCAGAAATGTTCGCAGGTAAATGGGAGGAGTAAGTATACTGATATGTATTGATATGATCAGTTGAAAATAAAAAAAAAAAAAAAAAGAAAAAAATAAAAAAAGAGACGAATGCGAAAAATTATATTTGATCATTTGGGTGTGGCTTGCTTTCTCCCTAATTAATCATTTTTCAAACTTCAAATGCGCCAGTTGTTAATTGCGCACAATAAATTATCACCGCTATTATCACCGATGCTTTCCTGCCTCATTTTTGGCCTTCTTTTTTTTTTTCCTCTTTCTCTCACTCGTCAAATCATTTCGTCGCATGAATTTTTGTCGAAATTTTCAATTAAATTGGAATATTTTACGCATAATGTGATTGATAGGAGAAAGCAAGTAAATAATTTTAGGTCAAAATATTTTTTTAAAAAAAAAAAAATCAGTGAAAGGGAAAGTGTGATTTCGTTTTTTACTTTTTTTTTTTTTTTTTTTTTTTAAAGAATTTTGTCTAAAAAGAAAAGTAACTGAAGTAAATAAAAGTTGGAAGGAAATTTCAAATAATGGAAAGAAATTGTTTAAAAGGAAAAAGATATCATATTTCTTGATAGTTTTTTTTTCAAATAATGAAAAAATGATTTGATTAAAAAACTGTTTATCATTTTTTAATTTCCTTTCTTTTTTGATTGAAATGTTAATTTTTCTCTTTTTTTTTCTTAGAAATAAGAAACAAGTTTATAGGATGAAAATTTTTGCAAAATTAAAACATTTGGAAGAAGTAGGCAAAAAATAAAAGAAAAAAAAGTTATTAAATTATTTTCCAATAGTTTATAATTGCGCTTAGTTTTTCCTTTAAAAATAAAAATTAAAAAAGCAAGAGGAAGGATATTAAAACTGCTTCGAAAAATTATTAGCTAAATTAATAAGTATGTAACAGTTATCAGCGCGCTATTATTGTTAAAACTTTTATCCTCTCTCTTATCAGTTGATCATTTATTGTTGTTCGTTTTTGGATAAAATTAAATTTGATATGAAATTTTGTTTTTTTTTCTTTTTTCTTCTCTTTAACTCTTCTCATTTTTCCTTTTCTTTTTACAATTATAATTCAAATTATAATTTCACTTGTGTTATCCTTTTTTTTTTTTGGGCTATCATTTTAATACTTCGAAATTTTGCTTTAAAAAAAAAGTGAAAGAGATTGAAATTGAAAACCACTAATCAATCAATTTTTATGTTGCTATTAAAAAAAAAAAAAAAAAAAAAAAAACAAACAAGCAAAAACAAAAGCAAACGAGCTAATCCTGATATAATACAATGATAATTGTTTGTGCGTAGTTGTAATCTAATATTAAAATAAACAGTAAAAATCAAATTCATCATATTAATAATTATAGGAGACGCCATGAAGATTAATTGGTAATAAAATTGCATACCAAATTAGCAACTGAAATTATTTACAAATATTACAATCTGAAAGATAAAAGAGAGAATTGGAAATTATTATTATTTTTTTTTTTTTTAATTGTTATATTATGAAGGATATGTTGAATGTGTTAGTTTAAATGAGTGAATTTAGGAATAAAAGAAAAAATAAAAGTGAAAAGCAACAAATGATCCATCNTTTTTTAATTGTTATATTATGAAGGATATGTTGAATGTGTTAGTTTAAATGAGTAAATTTAGGAATAAAAGAAAAAATAAAAGTGAAAAGCAACAAATGATCCATCCTATAATTGCTAATTAGACTTAGTGACATAACCAAATAATTCTAGTAATGTTAGAAATTAAAAAAAAAAAAAAAAAGAAAGAAGTCAATTTGCATTGGAAATAGAATTTATGAAAAGTAGTTGTAAATGACAGTAGAGAAATTTTGAAATTAAACTGAGGTGGATTCGATTTACTATTTTTGCAAAATAGCTTATTAATGCATCAATATTAATAAATTATAATTGATATCATGCATTTGATCACATAACATTCGGTTTGTTAGCATAAATGTTTATTGAAATGGAATTACGAATTTAACAGAATTTAACTTTTCAATTTTGGAGCTCATTCAAAGAAGGTCATGACNAGGTGGATTCGATTTACTATTTTTGCAAAATAGCTTATTAATGCATCAATATTAATAAATTATAATNAGGTGGATTCGATTTACTATTTTTGCAAAATAGCTTATTAATGCATCAATATTATATTAATAATAGATAAGTGATATCATGCATTTGATCACATAACATTCGGTTTGTTAGCATAAATGTTTATTGAAATGGAATTACGAATTTAACAGAATTTAACTTTTCAATTTTGGAGCTCATTCAAAGAAGGTCATGACTATGTTTTTAAAATCAAATTAATTTTGTCCTGTTTATAATTAAAAAAAAAAAAAAAAAATGAAGTGAAAGAGGGAGAGAAACGAAAGAAGGAAAAGGAAACGTGAAAAAATAATGTGAAACAAATCTAAAATTGAAAAGTTAGAGGAAATTTCTGTCATAATTCTAGACTTAAAAAGGCATTTAACTTAAGTTAAGGTAGTAAATTAAGTAAGAGGGAGAAAGAAAGCATGAGAGAAAGTCTAGAATTATGATAAAAAAATAAAAGAAAGAATGATAAAACATACTTTAGTGGAAAAGAATAAAAAAAATTTTTTGATATTTAAAGAAAACAAAGGTACAAATAAGTAAACAAATTAAAAAAAAAAAAAAAAAAGACGATAAAAAATTCTACAATCTTTCTGCAAAGTTAAAATAAGCATTTTCTTGATTTTTTATTAATTTCATATTACAGTATTCAAGGCTATTTGATTTGATTACCGTAACTGGAAGACAAAAATATGTATGAATGCAAAAGTGTTAACATTGATGTCGACGTCGGTGCTATCTAGCAGAAGCGTTGATTTCGACGGATTCAAGAACTAGTGATTCTGTCACGAATGCACAGTGATTCTAACACTATTTAACGGAT
>RCAB01000734.1:0-23291 GCA_003640385.1 Setaria digitata | reverse complement strand
ACTCAGCTTTTTTTGAACTTGTAAAAGGAAAGATAGAACAGATAAATAAAGAGAAATTATTTCTGGTTAAATTTACTCACGAAATACTTAACGAAAACAAATTAGAGGAGGCTTTGATCATACAAGGCTGAATGCCTTGTTAGAGGTTGGTTATATTTGAGGTGAAATAATCGTGCAAAATCGAAAACATTGTACATCTTGGCTAAACGATGTGACCGACTAGCATAACTAATGAGTTTAAGTAGAAAGTCTTATTATTGCTCATCTCAGTCTGAAGTAGTGAAGTAAATTTTATTAATGCTAGTGTCGACTTAATTTAGCAGAATGAATCCAGGAAAAGGTTCTAGTCTAGAAAGAACCATGAATTATTTTAGCTTATATTTTTGGCGAACTTTTCAGCCTCTATTTGAGGAAACCAGTGACAGTTCTAATTTGGTCACATAATAAAATAAACCAAATATGACTTTCCAGTGACCTCAGCTGAACCAACCTTTCAGGCCATGCTTAGTATACTGCTTGTTCAAGAGTATCGTTGGAAAACCCGTTTTACTTTCTAACCATTTTTCTAGAATCCTAAATCGAAACTGATATTTTTTATCTGACTGAGCATAGAACAGTCTTACTTAGTTTTAAGCGAAATATTTGCATGATAGAGAAGTCACAGAAACATGAAACAGTCTTGATTTGTCAAAATTATTTAACATGGTTTTGAGAACATTTTAAAAATCAGTTTCCATTTCAAAACATTTTCTTCAGTCCATTTCTACTTTATGAATTGTGAATAAATTTCCGTATGAAATTGAAAATGCTTGAGGTCTTTTAAGTCGTTCTTTTAAAAGTCTCATCTCGCTTTGATCTACTGAAGTTATTTAATAAAGTTATTTTTTTTAATTTTTGTCTTTTTTAGTATCATCATGGTTAAGATAACTAAGAATTTGCTATAGTAATGAATGAATAATATTCCATTAAGTATTTCTTCGAGAATAGCACTTCAAAGAGAATAAATGAATGAGTAAATCATTATAAGCTCCAAAGAATTCAATTAAAAGGTCTGAAATATTTTCCACTACAGTTTTTCGCAATTTATTTTGTCCCATTTTTTTTTCCGATCATTCGAACAGCAGGTGAGATACAAATGGAAAATAATTGATAGTTATCCATCTTTCCACTATTTTCTCGTTGAGGGATACGGTATTTTATCCGAACAAAAAATCATGAAAAAAGATTCAACAAACTGTTTTATCGGACTACCCGGCTTTTTCTCTGAATCAAATAATTAAGGTTCGGTGAACCGTTATAGAAAGCAAAACTTCCCATTAGGTCCGATATGACCACAATTAAGAAGAAGTAGGAGCTGTTTTCGCGCCGGCTGAGATTTTCGTTTTTTATTCGAAAATGGAGGAAAGGGAAATTGTTGTATCGTCAAAGAAAAACGAACCAGTTCCATCCACTATTCCCACTTTCCTTCCGCTTCAGTAATGAAGGATAAAAGTACGAAAGGGTTCAGCTTAGTAGTTCTTCTGATCTCCTAAATAACTGAGTCTAGTGAGTAATCTAAATTAACTTGCTAGATCAAAAATTTCGGAAGAAAAAGCCTGAAAATATAAGTTCTGATTTACCTAAATAAAAATATAGCATACTGAGTTATGACCATCCAAGTGATCAAGTCAGCCTGAGTCTTTTTCCGAAACTCTAATTTGATCTGATGGATCGATGAAGCATAATGTGAACTCGAAAACTGTTTAAAGGAATTCTTCTTCTACGCAGTAATTAAAAGAATTAGAAACTGATAATGTGTTTCAAGAAGTGTTTCTCTGCAGAAGTGAAAAGCAATACTAAACATGATAGTTTTTCTTTTCCTCACTTTCATTTTTCACTTCTTCGCTGACATCCTTTCTGCTAGAAGCTGTTTCAGTACAGTATTTTCAATTCCAATAATTCCATTCATATATCTATTTGATCACACAATGGTATTCTTTACTTCAGCATTTCTCATGAGAAAGAAAAAAAGTGATGTGCGACGGGAAAACACTTTAATTAATGCAAGAAATTACTCTTAAGACTATTTCGCTCAACAGTTAATTTGTCGCGAATTTCTGCAACTTTTTATCTATACATGCTGGAAGATAGAAGTATAAATAATCTGAACAGCAACTCCAAACGATTCCTTCAATTACAACACAATGACTAGTGTATGATGCAGTGTGAGATGAGAATATTGCTGAGAAGCACGAAGTTTTTTCTTCTTTTTCATTATTGTAATTGATAAGTGAGCGTGTGAGTGAACCTAAGTTGAAACCGTGATGAGTGAAACTGTGCACATCAAATGTTTTTTTTCTTAAGTTTATAAAATTGAGAAGCCATTCAAAAGATTCGAATTTTATCAGTCACACGAATTGCTTTAAACAAAATGAATCAAATTTGAAGTCAGGCGTAAAAGCAAACAATTCGTAATCGTTCCATCGGTAATATCACGGAATATGGAACATTACAAGAAGACACTTCGCACATGCCTTTATTGATCATTTGTTAATAAATAATTGTTACTATCCGAAATATTCCATATAAGTGCAACTGCATATTTGAATGAAAGCAGAAAGAAAGGGAAGTGAACTTTGTCACTTCTGCAATGCAATTGGTGATAGATTCAATGTTCATTAGTAGTGAGGACAGTGTTATCTTTCTTCTTATCATAAATATAATATTAAATAAAGAGATTTTTTTCACTTGATTTGTTGATAATTGTTGTATGGAACAGAATAGGACAATTTCATCCAAAAATTTTTCCAGGATTTGTATGTCTAAAAATTGAATATGAATTATCAAAACGTTTTCATGGTCGCACTTCGACTGTTTTTACTTCCTTGCTAATTAGCATTCAGTTCTTTAGTTTTTAAATTATCCTTTTTCACGTGTTATGATGTCTGCAAGTCTGAAATAATTAGTGGTAGATCATTTGCTACTTTTAAAAACCTTTTAATAGTATTTGTTTTGAAATCATCCCATTTTATGATTTTACTAAAGTTTGGAAATGATAATATTCCAGGAACAACAGAATCAAGTGTAGGCCTAGAGACTGTAAGCTTATGCTCCCTATTATCAGCATATTTTTTTTATCGCTTGCTACAATTTTTTTCTCCTTTATATCACTAGGAATAAATTGGAAATTTTTTCTTCCATGTAAAAAAAAGAAATGTTTGCCATGAAAAAAAACTGTCACGTAAGGGAGAAGAGATGAAACTGAGAAAACATTCATTTCTTTTCAAAAATTCACTCGACAAAATCCGTGTCAAAAAGAATGAATGGGACAAATATAATGACACATTTTTGGAACTGCTTACTCTGCTGGAGAGTTGAAAATAAAAGTAGTAGTGGATGAGAAAAAATAATGGGCATTAAGGGATCCTAGGCGACAAAATATCTATTTCATTCTTTTTCCTCCGGCTACGAATTATTTTGTTGTTGTTGGGTGTTTGAGAGATAGAAGTTAAATTCCTGAATCTTCGAAGGTTTTCCGATGAGATCTGAAGAATTAAATGATGTCGAAGATAACGAGGAGATAGCGCTATTACTACCGACTAAAATATTTTCTAAGAGGAACTATTTTATCAAAAAATCAGCAAGATGTTTTTCGTTCAATTTATGATGTAATTTGTGGAACGGGGAAAATAAAAGCTCATCATCAGGATAGATTATTTCAATGCTTTAATTAGCTAAGAAAAAGGAGGTAAATTACCGTTTTACATTTGCAGTGAAGAAGCATCATCATTATCGTCCTTAACCAGATCGATCGGCAAATAAGTACATCAAAATTATGATTTTTTATGCGAAACAGGTAATTTTGAGGCTATTTTACTTCTGCGACACTGCTTCTTCTGGATGTTATTTTACATCTGATTGGTAAATAAAATTCCCTGAAGTGACAATTAAAGGGGAATTAAAAAAAAAAAATCGTGATTGATTGATTCAAAAGGCAATCTACGTAATAGTTCAGATAGGAAAATAAATAGGATATTAGCAATGAAGAAAAATTACTTCTTCTTTTAATTTGCAATATATTAGCATCAGAAAATATGAATAAAAGAAAGAAAAGCCGCACGGATTAAAATTTAACCTCTTTGATTTGATTAGAAGTAGAAGTAGAAGAGTGATTAATTCAAAGGAATGAAAAAAAAAAAAAAAAAAAAATGAAGTGCCAAATTTCAGTTATGGAATGCATACGTATCCATCTGATGGAAATGAAATCGCTGTTTAGTGCTGAAAGAAAACATTTCTGTGGTGCGTTTTACTATCGCTCTGTAAGCTTTTACTTCCCGCAGGTAGAAGAGGTGAAAAATGTGATTACGATGATAAAAAGAAAACAAAAACATTGAAAAAAGAAGTTAAATAAAAGAAAGATGCACTTCCCTTTCGGGCAAAACAAACCTGCTGTACCTGTGCTGCAACGCCGCCCAGTCCTTCTTCACCTACGTTCCGCCTCATTATTTGATCCTGTCAGGTATAAACTCTTCCATACATACCTTAGCAAAAAATTGATATAAATAGTTGGAAGGGATTGTGTCAACATCAGTGTCAATTACGTACGGCAGCAGTGTTCAGTTGTAGTAGCAGTAATAGTAAATCGCCAGAGGATTTCCACCAGGTGTTCTTTCCGGCGAAACGAGAATGGATCTCGATAATCGTATAAAGGCTTACAAATTTGTTTCGTATGCCGCGGTAACATTTTCTACAGTTGCTGTCCTGTCAGTATGTATAACATTACCAATGGTATACAATTATGTCTGTCATGTTCGACGCCAAATGCGATCCGAAATTAATTACTGCAAGGTAAGCTTGTCTCAGATAATAAGCTCGTCTTAACTACTTGGCAGCACATAAAGTAGTAGTGATCAGAAAGATTCTAACATTTGTAAGTTTCATAAAAATACCATCTAAGGTACAATGAGATTCATTCTTATCAACTTGTATTGGAGTATACAACTAATTTGTCTATGCCAAATTCTTTGTCGTCTTGTCAGGTAATTAATTCCTAATATCTTTATACTAAATTTATTCCAAGTCTTTTAACTTCAACCTATAACGCTTGCATATTAATTTTGCATATATATGTATGTTGATATTTCCGCGCTAACATTATTTAGCGTTTCTGTTTAATATATAACATTGAGTTGTTGTATCGGAGAAAACAAAACAAAGAAAGCAAATTTTTATTCGTAAAATTTTTGTTTAGAAATTTCTCTCCTATGGAATTTTTTCTACAATATCGTAATTATCCTGTTTTCTTCAGTTCCATCATTTTATATGATATGAAGGAGTAAAAATGAATCGAATTCCTTTCCGTTCGTAATGAAGAGCTTTTTTTCATGATGTTTTAAAGTGATACTTGTTTTACGTACCACCATAAGTGTTGTTGTTTATTAGAAGAAATTTCTGAATTAAAAATCTCTAAATAGGTCGAGAAGGGATGAAATGAGGAGAAGGAGGAGGATGATGGAGATAAGTAGACAGAATGGGAGAAAATGCAAGAGAAACAATGCATGCTGAAGAACTGATTTTCTCTTGATTTTCCTGTAGAAAAAGAAGGAAGAGAGGATGATAATTGATGAATTTTAATTTTAAGAATACAATCTTCTAATTCGTCATAATTTCGTATTGCTATTTAGCTTACGAATTTACTGATGAAGAGCTATGCTCATCTCATTTTAATAAAATCCTTTGATCATAAAGTGCCAAAACTTAAGAACAAAACAAAGTTGATTAATTTGATATTGCTGAAGTGTGTTCTAGTTGTAATTAACTTACAGGGTTCAGCGAAAGATATTTGGATGGAAGTGGGTCATTTGAAACAAATTCCAATTAATCGGAATCGTACTGCTAGACAAGCCGGATATGGTAGTGCAGGTGTAAATGCCGCTGAAGAAACTGCTCAAGATTCTTCTGGTTGCGAGAGTTGCTGTTTACCGGGTCCACCAGGCCCGAAAGGTGCACCAGGTAAACCTGGTAAACCTGGAAGGTAATTATTTATGACTTTTATCGAGTTCATATTTCTTTGGCGAAAAAAAAAACAGCTGTTTTGAGGATTGAGAAATGGCCATTTGATAGGTTAATTTCAGTTTTTATATTGTCTGTCTGTCAGATGTAATTTTATTATCAATCCACTGCAGGCCCGGCGTACCAGGAATGCCAGGTAGTCCAGGAAGACCACCAAGCCAGCCATGTGAACCTGTTACACCACCACCATGTCAACCATGTCCACCTGGTCCTCCCGGACCACCGGGACCACCAGGTCCACCTGGAGATGCCGGACCGGATGGAGCACCGGGTCAAGGAGGTGGAAACGGAGCACCGGGTCCAGCAGGACCAAAAGGACAACCAGGACCACCTGGAGAACCTGGACCTCAAGGACCACCAGGTGTACCAGGAGAAGATGCACCAAACGAAGGCGTAATTCCAGGCGAACCTGGACCACCAGGTAATTTTGAGGTTTCAAACTGTAGCACATATGAGTATCAGTGATAGTAAAAAAAAAAAGAAAAATTAGAAAACTGTGTCAAATTTCAACCAATATTTAGGTGACATGGGACCACCAGGGCCACCAGGTCCTCCAGGACAACCAGGTGCTGATGGACCACCAGGACCGGCAGGACCCAAAGGACCTCCTGGACCACCGGGACAACCAGGCGCCGATGGCCAACCTGGAACACCAGGGCAACCTGGGACGCCGGGTGCTCCTGGTGAAAAAGGTATTTGCCCGAAATATTGTGCCATCGATGGTGGCGTCTTTTTTGAGGATGGTACTCGACGATAATACGGCTCAGCCAGTGCTCAACTTTTATCAGATGGATGAAAAAGGAATAGATTTACTTTTTCTATCTGTCTATAAACCGCAATTCACTTTCAAACTGTAAAATCTTCTCCACTGCATTTAACAGTGTTGCAACAGTGAAGAATTGTTTGCTGATTTTAACATAAAATATGAGAAAAAAAAAAAAGAGTAAAACTAGTTTGTTGGCTTTGAAACTTGAAAGAGCAATTACTTCTAAAAGTTCTTGAATTGCATTATTAACCGGGTTCATGACAAAAAAATATCTTATAATAATATTCTTTGTCATTTATAACCTCTGAAATAAAGATGATTGCTAATGCTATTTTGCTAAGTTTGAAGCAACTAAAATGGGAAGAGCAGCGTATACGCTCAAGTTCAGGAAGTTACGAACGGAAAAGCATAAGAAGCTTCAAAATTAGTAGGTAATTTCAAAGTTACGTTTATCTAATATTAGTATAGAGCAAATTTCCCTTGCTTCAAGTTATATTTTACTACTGAGATAGGAAAAATACTGACCACTAACAGGTAAATTTCTTTATTACACTGTGATCATCATCACTCATGTCAAGGTTGTTCCACTCTTCCGTCCAATTTGTCCTTTTTCTTTCTATCAGTCATCTCTGGCTCTCATCTTATTATCTATCATTTGCCGTAATAAATGACCGTACTTATTAATCATCAAAAAAGAAAACAAAAGTTATTTTTTTGCTACTTCCGTTTCTTTATAAACATAAATGAACGATTTATAGAAACTTGTTCCCAATAAACTGCTTTTGAACAATTTACAGCTGACAATCAACTAATGCATCTCTTACAAAAATATAAATCTGTAATTTGGCTGCTTACTATCTCAGAAAATGAAGGGTAATTTTTGGAAAAAAAATACTATAATGGTAGCCAATAAGCTTATTCTTCATTAAACTACTCAAATTTCGAAGTTTTTAAGAACCTATTCTCATATTCATCCACTACTCGTCACATAACAGGATAAATTTTCTTGTGATTCATCGAACAGTATGGGAAAATTTGATTCTTTCAGCCTTTGGAAGACTATAAGAATACGCGTCAAATAATTAATTTGTTCCAATACTACATTGTGAAACATTTTCAGTGGTAACATAATTATAATTACTGTTTCATTACAAACCTGCACTCCTTTCAGTGAATTCCCTCGTTTCTAACTGCTTCTTTAATTCCAAATAGATTTTCAAAATCAGTCAAGAAGTTGGCATTACTGGCGCGCAGAAAGCATTCTACAGAAACTAGCGGTCTATATGATAAGTGGTGAATGTGACAGCATAAAGTTGACATTTCATATTTACATCATCATCTCTCACAAAATCTTCCAATTTCTTAAAACCTTAAAAAAATATTATAGCAACAGAAGACCAATTACTACTTACTTCCAAATAGTTGAACTCTAACAAATCGAATTGTTCATTCCCCTAAAACCTATCTTAAACACATGTGATAGAACAGCACTGCGTCGCATAGGAAATCTTCATCAACTATTACAAATGCAAAGTTAGGTTCTCGGCACTGTTGTTAAATTCATTGAATCATTTCAAGTAATCAGAACATGAACTTCAGCTCCTCGATAACCAACCCTTCAAAGGTTACGTGTCACCAATGTTAGCGTCTTTCTCTTTTACACCATTCACTTTATTATTTTTTTTTCCTGCTATATTTCCGTGATTACTATTACTTGCTGAACATTCTTTTACTCAAAATATTAATTTCATGTTCACTGACAATGTTCTAATTGAAGAAATGTGAAAATTGATTCAAGCTCGAGGATAATACGAACAGAACGACAGCAAAGAATTACGGAATTTGCATATTGCAAAGTACCTCAAGCGTCTTAACCATAATAAATAATGAGATCAATTCAATAAAGCAAAAGAAAAAAAATAAAAATGATTCACTGACTGGTGTCTATGGGAAACAAATCTATATGCCTGTGTACATCGAGCACGAGGCAAATAAAAATGATGAATTTCCCACTTCTTTTCAGTTCCTCAAAAATCTTGGCAAATGAATTGCTTGCCACCGATGTTGACTTTTTCCAAACCGATTTAAACGACTAACATCGTGATGAAACGTAAAAGTTTCTACTGGAACTGATCGAGAAGCAGAGTTCGCATTTCCACAGCGAAAGAGAAGCTATAGCACTGGATTTCACGATCATGCTAATTTCATTACCTAATATCGCTGTGATCGAATGCAAGCCGAAAAATACCCCTTTACATTAGGATTCAAACAAATGTTCTAAAAATAAATACAATTAAAATAGCATTTGCTTCATTGTTATGCATTTCTCTCCGCAAACAATCAATCGTAAAGTCATCATTTGTAAAGTCATCATCATCATCATAAAATCANAATAAATACAATTAAAATAGCATTTGCTTCATTGTTATGCATTTCTCTCCGCAAACAATCAATCGTAAAGTCATCATTTGTTCCTTACACACAAACTGTAAACAGTGAAACATCTAAGAAATGAAAAAAATAATGCAATAAATATATACCTTGTCATTGAGTGCATCTGGAATGGATCAAACGTGAAGAAACTACACGAGTCAAGTAGAATAAAAAATTTCTATCAAACCACTTATTAATTAAATATAAAAACTGGGTGAGAATATGATTAGGAAATCTTTCGAAAATATGGATTTAAAAATCAAGGCAAACTATTGCAATATTCAACGAAAATCACAGCAGAAATTAAATCACATGACTGATCTACTATTACAATGATTGCTGTCTTTAAATGTTGAAACCAGCACCCTCTATTTAATTTCCGTTTTTTAAAAAAAAAAAAAAAAAACATATATATGGTTAATTTCAAGAAATATGGCAATAAAAGAAGCTTCCTCATAGTATACAACAAAAATATCATGATAAATTCTTTAGCTCCTTGATGTTTTCAGTTTGTACTTTCTTTGCTTCTGGAGGCAATATTCGAGGCAACATAAATATAGCGCCCAGTGCAACGAAATGGAGACAAAAATACATATTCCTATAAAAGAATTGCACTAGAAGAAAATAAGTGTAAAATAATGATATACGTTTCATCACTCTCAAAAGAAAAATCATTTTGGCTTAAGTAAAGACTATAAATTCAGGAATTATCGATATCGACATTCTCAATCACTTACATTTTCTTCCAAAATAATTCTTGCAGACAATTTATAGCAATAAAAAAAAGAGTTGTTGAATAAAAGTCAAAAATGTTATCGAGTGCAAAAAATGTTGCTAGGAGTGGTGTTATTGATTGAGATCCTTAAAGCAAAGATCTGAATGCATTAACATATGAAGCAGCAAATGACATTGTTAGAAAAAATGACCACAATAAAATTCTATCCTGAAGTCCATATTCTTAAATACCTGTAAAAGTATAGACCAGGCCCCAGATGTAGCATCACAAATGGATATGTTGTGTATGATAAAGTGATCTTTGTTGCAGCAAATGTAAGCAAGTCATATGAACGTCGTGAAAATTCACTTCCTTGGAAGTGCCGACGTAAACAACGACGGGCCTGAATTGAAAAAAACTTCTTGAAAAACACTGCTTTGATGTATGAAGTAATAAATTTTAACAAAAACTTCCTTTTAGTTTATCGATTACTTCAATGCTAAACTCATAGATATCAGCATTACGCAAGGGACACTGACTGCTAAACTTCAGACTAAAGAAGAATAAAATCAGAAAATACCGTCCGCGCAGAAACAGTAAACAGAGCTCCAGTTAGGAAAGTGACATAGTAGCCCAAAAAGAAGCCATGCCAAACTGCCGACAATAAATATGTAGATAGAGTTCGATATCTGAAGCAAATCATAAGAAAACAATTTAAGCAAATTCTGCATCAAAACAAAATTCTTCCCGAAAGAATCTTAAATTCCAAAAAATATACCCTTTTGGAGCGCGATCATATGCAACACGCCGAAGCCAGTACATCGTACAGCAATTCCATGCTTCCAATGTCTCTTTGAAATTTAAAGCTGTCTATAAAACTTTTAGCTCTATTTTGCAAAAGGAAAACATTTTATTCTTATTGGGAAAATTTCTAAAATTCATTTTGATGTAATACCTCAACTTTCCAAGGTTTTACATTGGAAACTAGATCCCACTGAGGTTCTCCGTTTGAACCATAACCTCCAAATCCGAACCCACTCATATTAAATATCGCATCAGCTGAAATTATCTATGGCTGGTTTTCGAGCAAAAAAAAAAAAATCAATAATGTTGAAATGCTATTGTTTAAAAAATATTTGACAGACCTAAATTGAATAAAAATTTAGATTAAAATGACTCTTTTTTAATTCGTGCAGAAGTACACCATTCAAAAGTAAAGATGAACGAAATAAAAAACCTAACCCAAAGTCCATGCAATATAATATGGAATGCGCTGAAAAGCCATTACAATGTACAATAAGAAAAGCCAAAGAACCCAATTCAATTCCATATATTTCTTATCGATGATAATATCAGGAGTAAAGTAATCTCCGAAACAAACATATAATACCATAAACAAGATTGCTTGTGATAATTTTTTTAATACTGCATGCCAAGGCTTTTCAATCTAAAAATTATTTATGAATTTATAAACCAACTCGAAAAATTTTTCCTCAAAGAATGTCCGGCTGCAATGGTATCCCAAACAGTCATACGCACATCTTATAGTACGAATATCTAATTGTAACTGAAAAAAAAAAAAAAAAAAAAAAACGCAAAATCAAGAGGTAAACGAAAAAATCGTATGTAATAACAGAATTACACAATGTTGTAAATAATATTAACCTTTCCATCTTTACCAATAGCAGCTGTCCCATTAATCCATGTCATATAATCGGTATAAAAACAAGCTGGTCCAGTTAATACTGCTTGAAAATGAAACATATAGCTTAGAAAACTCAGCATATCAGGAAGAGATCTGAAATCAGTCTTAATAACAACATTAAAAGTAAGCAGATTCAATATCTCGCAAACGGTCAACAAATACGAGAAATACTTAACTCATACACTTAAGCAATTATGATTTTTAAATTTCATAAAAAAAAAAAAAAAATTACTGGTCAGCACTGCAAAGGATGATAATAGCAAAGTCCACAAAATAACAAAATTTAAAGGTTCACTTACTTCAGAGCCTCCCTTTTTTGTATTTCATTTAGCTCATTGCTTTTCTTTACCTTGCCATCGTGCAATGAAAATGCAAGCATAGTTATTTTTTGAACCAATATCTGGAAAAAAAAAAAGACAAAATATCACATCAACTTTCTCCAAAGTCAATTTTTTCTTTGTATGCAATATTAATCTAGCAATAAAATAATTTAATAATAAAAAAAAAATTCTAAATGTTTGCTAGAAATTTACGAAAATTTCTTAAAGATGCTTTTATCTTTTATGATTTCGGTACTAAAGAAAGAATTGAAAAATGCAAAATTCGCTTTGACGAGGTAAGAAGGAGGAGAGGTTAAAGCATAACTGATAGATAGACAAAACTGAAATGCCTATATTGTTTGTGACACTGGTATAAAACTTCCTGTAGATTGCAGTAGATAATCAACTATAAGTTCAGAATGGAATAATAAAACAACAACAACAAAAAAAAAAACCATCATCGGGCAAGTAATATCAATCGAATATATTGTCAGTATATACCATCGATACCAATGTATGAAAATGAGGTAGCTCATAGCAAATAAAAACACACACCTAAACATGAAAGCTGTATTATTTGTACAGTTTATGCAGAGACTAAAATCATACAGCTGGAATAACTCAAATTAAAAAAAGAAAAAAATATTCAACAATTTTTCTGCTCACCATTTTAAATTTAATTTTTTTTTTTTTTAGATTTAAAAAGAGACATTCCAAAGATCAAAAGTTACACGATGCATCGAAATACGAAATCAACCACAACATTTCAAACTATCTATCTATTCTTCACTATATGGTTGATTCCTCCTAGGTATTCATATTTTCTATTTTAATTAACCTACTTATGTACAATTTCTGGAGGTGAAGAATGCATTATTGCATATGATAGGCCAACCAGCGACACCAAATGTTTCATCGCACTGAAAACACACAGCCCTGCGAGAGTTTCAAGGCTTTCAAGTGGGAACAGTCTTGTCATGGATAATAAATCCACAACTCATATTTGACAGTAGCACAAAACTAACTTTAATGAGAACAATATTTCACCTCCCAACTGATAAATTAGCAACAGTTTGACTAGTAAAATGATTAAACGAAGTAGTTGCTTAGTTGGCATCTTTTGAGAGAATATTACAAAGACGCAAGTGATATGTTAATAGTATAAGATGTTCTACGCTGGCAGGTAAATTACATGATGCAAAATAAGAAATAGCAGAATTGAAAATTACTAGCTTTAACGTCTAAAACCAAATTTTTAACAAAAGGTCAATGTAGGTTATGTAAAGGGATCAGCTTTATGGAACAGCCCATCAGAATATATAGTAGTCATGAAGATTCCAGTCTACAGTGATACTAACAGAAGTAAAGATTAGGGAAAACGCACTTGCCGTAACAAAAATAACAAAACATTAAGCCACAAATCGCAGGAGAAGCAACACGTGTCAAGCGTGAAACATTAGTTGCATTGATAATTCCGTAGTGAAAATAGGCTAGTATCAGTGATATCAGCTGGCATATCACTAAGTTAATCTGAAAGAATGTGAACACGCAAAGAACAATTATGAAACTAAAATATCACTGAGAATGAATGCATCTTTCCGACAGAGCTTTTTTTTTTCCAACAAAAAGACTTTTACAGAAAAGTTACAAATCCATCATTCGTACTCAATGCAGGTACTCAATGCAGCAGCAGAATCATATAGAGAAGGAATTTTGAGATGATAAAGAAAAAAGAAAAGATAAAAATAGTGATACTAAAAGTAATGATACTAGTAGTAATAATAATAACGTTGTTATCAGTTAATAAACAATAATTAATAACGATAACAATAACTGGTTAATATTAATAGTAATACTGCAACAAAAATAACGTAATGGCAATAATAGTGAGGATAATAACAGTAATAGAAAATAATTAGAGTAATTACGCGGAATAAAATTTAACTAACTGAATGAAAAAGGATCTAACATTTAAGCAAATTCTTACTTTATCAATTTCAATACCTAATGAATTTGCGACTGGCTGCAATAGGACTGAACCGTCGTAAAATGTATGTATACCAGGCATCGTCAAATTGCCACTAAATCAAACAATTAATGAAAGTACCTGCAAAGGGAAATAATTGATGGAATGAATTAATAATTAATGGAGGGAGTGATTGAATTCTGATACAAAGAGTACACTAGTTTTAGCAACTTAAAGAATTCATATTTACATAGTTTAAAAAAAAAAAAAAAAAAAAAAAAAAAAAAAAAACTAAATTAAAAAACAATTTGTGGATAAAAAATTTGAAAAAAGATTATTTTTATCTAATGATCACGTAAAATAAAAGGAGAAATAAATCATACTTTCAACATGTCTAGTAAAGTGATGCTCATATCCAGCGCACCAAATTGATTCGTCGCGCAGTTTCTTCACTCCTTCATTATAGTTTGAAATCAAGAAACTTCGAGAGCACTAAGTGAATGCTCGATTATATTAAAAGGATCATGATCAAATCGTATGAATGATTAGTAGCAAAAATCGCTCCGTTTCTTTCTTCTCGCACTAAAGAACATACATAACCGTTAGTTAACCTTCCATTGTCTAGAAGTATCGTAAGTTCTTTCAGGCAAGTTGAACAACAGTCTAGGAAATATAAAAACAATATTGGTACTGAAAAGCAGCTGAACATGTTCTCGAACTAATCAAAAACATACTACTTTGACGAAACCAGTTGAACAGTAGGATAAATCCCATGAATCATATTAAAATTAGAATATTTGTAACTAGTAATTATAAGCTTTTTTAAAGATGTGCATGCCGGACGAGATGTACCAATGAGTAAAATAAACGAGATGAGGAAGAAACAATCGAAACACACTAAAGTTGAGATTCACATAGTTATCCCCTCTCAGTACAAACTTTGGTACAGATGATATCCAAGACAACTTTCCTTCAGCATTTACTACTTAGTTCTTAATTTTCGTTTTCTTCATGATGTTCATGCACCTCCTCGACTCCACAACCTGAAGGTAATAATAGCTGAATGGCTCAACATGAACTGCCCTAAATGTTTAGTAAAGATAATTCAAATGTATACTCATATTTGTCAGTGATAACTGTTAGCAGTTACTTATTGATTAGAGCTACTTGAACCACTGAATAAAGCATAAGCATCTTTATTAATTAAAACTTTACCAATATATCATAAATTTCACAAAATCTAATGCAAAATTACAATAATTGAAAATTTTTAACTTTAGAAATGAAATGAAAAAAAAAAGAGTAATATTCGAATTAAAGCTCACACTATCGGTTCATAGAGCATGAAATTAGACCAAACAATATGACGACTGATAAGAGCTAGTAGGCGTAAGCATCTTCTACATTCTATTTCTTCCAAAAAGAATAGGAAAAATACAACAAAGAATAAAAGATCAAAAATAATAAATAATAACATTTTATTGCAAGATAGTAAGATGTGAACAGGAAGTGAGAAATTTTAGAGAAATTAAATAAGAAATGGGGCAAAATGGTTTTCCAATTAATTAAAATGATCATTTATTCATCGAAGGATAATAACATGTATTTCCAAAACTAAACTACCGAAATTTAAAAAGAAAAATAAAACGCTCTACGCTCTACTTTCTAATTCTACGAAATTTTCCTCTGAATTTTAACAGTGAATGAAGAAAAAAAAAAACTATTTTAATCTCTTACACACCAAAATACATAACAAATGAGGAAAAACAAGAAATGAATTGAACTTTTGTTTTAACTGCGATAGAGGAAAAAGATTCAGTAGGGTAGAAATGAAATATAAGAAAGGAAAAGAAAGCTGAAACTGAGCAAACCGTAAACAGTATAACATCTGAAATAATAAATGCCAAGCAAAATTTTATATAAAACTATTCATTATGAAAATTGAATATGGAATTTACGCAAGTGAGAAAGCTAAACAGAAAGCTTCCTTGAAAACTAAATAATAGAATGTGAAAATATATTTAACAATAAAAAAATACAAAAAGGTAGCGGAAATAAAGTTTAATGATTAAAGAGCACAGAAAAAAATATCATTTAAGACGGATAGGCAGATATAAAACTGACAAATGTTATGCTAAAAATTAAAAAATTTATTAAGGAAGCGCTTATATTTCGTTTTCCCAACAAGAACTTAAAATCCCATTTTCTTCAGGAATTCTACGAAACATGTCCATTGTACATATACAAACTCCAGTTAGGACAACTTTTTTATATCACCGTCACTTTTCACCTGAAGTGTTTTCGATTCTGGGGGCAGTATTCGTGGAAGCGCAAATAACGTAAGGAAGGCAGTAATATGTAGACAGAAATACATATGTCTGAAAATTAAACTTCTACAAATAAATATTTCCAATTAAACCATCTAAATTTGAAATAAGCAATTATACAATAATAATTCTATAATTCCAAAAATTTTATTGAAAAATTATGTAATAATACCTATAAAAATATAAGCCGGGGCCAAGATGCATCATAACAAATGGATATGCTGCATAAGATAAAATAATTTTCGTTGCAATTAATGTTAATATATCATAAAAACGGTGACAATATTCATTTCTTTGGAAGCGCCAACGCAAGCAACGACGAGCCTAAAATGAACTAGAATTTTAATCTATTATCTGACAAATTAATATTATCATAACTCAGATTAATTTGCTCGACGATTAATTCATAGTGTGAACAAATATCATAGGAATTATTAGTCTTAGTCTGCAGCGTATTAAGTGCTAAAGTTAAATTTGTAGATGGAATGTAGATCAAAAATAAAAAATAAAAAAAAAAAAAAAAAAAAAAAAAACAAAGAATACCGTTCGAGCAGAAATAGTAAACAGAGCTCCAGTTAAAAAAGTGACGTAGTAACCCAAAAAAAAGCCATGCCAAACTGCTGATAACAAGTATGTGGATAAAGTCCGATAACTAAAAAAGTTTAAGGAAGTTATAAAACAAGAAACACATGAGGTACTTATTACATCAATATAAAGTCCTTTTTGAAAAGCTGTAAAAAAAGAAAAATATAATAATACCCTTTTGGGGCACGACTGTATGCAACACGTCGAAGCCAGTACATCGTACAGCAATTCCATCCTTCCAACGTCTCTTTTAAATTTAAGGCTGTCTGTAAAATTTCCAACAAATTCCACTCCGATGAGAGAAAAGATTTCAATTAAAAAAAAAAGAAAAAGAAAAAAAAAAGGAAGAGAAAGACAAAATATACTTCAACTTTCCAAGGTTTTACGTTGGAAACTAGATCCCATTGAGGTTCTCCGTGTGAATCGTAACCTCCAAATCCGAACCCACTCATATTAAATATCCCATCGGCTGAAAATATCTATACCTGGTTTTAGAGTAAAAATAATACACAAATGTTTTTCCTCTTTCCATGCTATAACTAGTCAGCAAAAGATGATGATTATACTTATCCGGTGATTTACTTGATGGTAGTTAAAATGCTATGTTTAAAAAATATTTTACAGGTTTAAAATGGATTAAAATAATTGCTTTTAAGTTCATACAATCATTCAAAAAATGGTAAATGAAATAAAAAAAAGAAAAAAAAAACCTAACCCAAAGTCCATGCAATATAATATGGAATGCGTTGGAAAGCCATTACAATGTACAATAAGAAAAGCCAAAGAACCCAATTCAATTCCATATATTTCTTATCGATGATAATATCAGGAGTAAAGTAATCTCCAAAACAAACATATAATACCATAAACAAGATTGCTTGTGATAATTTTTTTAATACTGCATGCCAAGGCTTTTCAATCTAAAAATTATTTATGAATTTATAAACTAGAAAAATTTCTCCTCAAAGATTGTCCAGCTGCAGTGGCGCCGCAACTCATAGTAAGAATATTTATTTGCAACTGGGAAAAAAACCGAAATGCGTATGCAATAACAGAATAAACGATGTAAAATTTCGAAGCAATACTTCATCTTTTATTTGATAGCAAAATATTTAAACCAATATGCTTACTAATAGCGTGAAATATGTTCTTTAATCTCTTATTATGCAAAACTTTAAGTAATATTCAGTAAAGATTAACTTTCCATCTTTACCAACGGCAGCTGTCCCATTAATCCATACCATATAGTCAGTATAAAAGCAAGCTGGTCCAGTTAACACTGCTTGAAAATGAAACATATAACTCAGAAAACTCAGCATATCAGGTACCGATCTGGAACAGATTATGAGCGATATTATCAAATAGAACAAATGAAATGTGAGGATATAAGTCAGACCTGCGAAGTCACAGCCTAGTTGCATACATATCATATGGAGAAGCAACAACAACTTCTCTGAAAAAAAATGACCTTGATATTAAGCCTGCGGTAATTCGTACTTACATGAGAGCTTCTTTTTTCTGCATATCATCTAACTCTTCAGCTTTCTTCACTCTTCCATCATGTAAAGAAAAAGCAAGCATTGTTATTTTTTGAACAAGTATCTGTAAAGCAATGAAGTAATATGAAAATTTCTTTTGACCAGATGACAATGATATCCAAAATCTTCATTTTGTATGAAACTAAAATTCATTTATATAACACTTAATTTTCAATAACTCTGAAATTTTTATAGTTTTCTGACAACACTCAAGATGAAACAAACAACAAACCATCATTGGGCCTGTAACATCGAGAGAGTAAGTTGTCAGTATATACCATCGATACCAGTGTAAGAAAACGAGATAACCCATAGCAAATATAAATATACATCTTTAATGAAGAAATATAATAGCATTTTAACAAAATTTATTCCAATCATGGTGAAACAATAAGAATGATTAGATTGCATAGCCTATACATATGAATGCTAATCATCGGCATAAGGCGTAATTTTACAGAAATGATATATTACAGTTGCAATCTTCAAAATAGTAAGAATAGACTTTTTATTATTCTTTTGTTCAATTTTCAATATTACGCTAGCGTCATTAATACGGTTTGCTAGCATTTAACAAGGCGCTCAAAAAAAAAAAAAAAAAAAAATACTTTAAACTACTGATCCATGATAACGGTGTATAAACCGCTATATCTTCATACTTTTCAACTTCCACTTATCACATCTTCCATATCTCAGTCTGCTTTTGAAACTTTTAAGCAATAACATAATATCCAATTTTACGATAATTTTTTATTTCAAGTTGAAAATTTTATTTTATTTTATGGTAATTTTATTAAGTTAAAAAAGAGAAACTTACTTATGCACAACTCTGGGTGGAGAGAAACACATAATTGCATATGAAGTGGCGACTAACAATATCAGATGTTTCAATGCACTGAAAAAATGTACAGATGGTTTTAATATTCTTTTCACTCTTTTGATACCCTAGTAGTATTTACTCTTAGTGCAAGTATATCAGGAATTGGGCAATTTAACGACATATTTAAATCATAAATATTTTATGTTGAAAAATGATAAGATCTATGTCACTTCTCCAAGTAATTTTCATATTTATTTTTATGCTTCATTTACAATTAAGAACTATCATTCCAAAATAGAATTCTTATAAAACGACTAGTTCAGTGATGTCTAATAATGACACAGAATGTCAAAGTGAAGATGACACGCCATATAAACTATTGACATAATATATCCTTTACAAAGATAAATTTTAGAAAGGCGTACTTTCCAAAACAAAAATAACAGAATAATAAACCCAAAATAGCCGGAAATGCAACACGTGTTGTAGGCGAAATCCAAGCTGCAGTAAAAGCACGATAATGCAAATAAGCTAATGGTAACGAGATCACTTGACATGTAAGTAAATTGATCTGAAATTATAGTAACAAAAAAAATTATTTATACCGATTATACGACTGATACCTGACTTTGTCGTGAGCAGCAACTGTCCATTTATAGTAGATTAAAGCAAATCAAATTCCGAATAACTAAATTTCCAACTGATAAACACAAGTGTTAAAAGCCGAATAAAATTACTTTTGAAGAAAAGAGTTATGACCTTTAAAATATGTGGGTGGCACTTGAGTTCACCACAAAATGAACTTAACCAAAACTTGTAACAACAGCAAGTATCCGTCTTTTGCAATTGTAAAGGTAAAAAGCTTGTGATTAAGGACTAGGTTATCAAATTAATAAAGTCAAGTTCAATGAAAGGAAATTCGAATTCACCTTATCAACTTCAACACCAAATACATCAGCGACTGGCTGTAAAACAGTTGAGCCATCATAAAATGTGTGTACTCCAGGCATATTAACAGTTCCTGCAATTACACTTGGCCAGTTTGTAAAAAGATTAAAAAAATATGGTAGTTTTTTTTCAAGAAAAAAAAATGATTGAATAATATGATATTATAACAATAATATATCTAGGAAAACTAACTGACACCATCTGACCGTGTTAACGTGAACAAAGATAATTTAAGTCCCAGTATTTACTCAGTAAGTAATTAACAATAAAACAAGCTGTTCTGAAGTGTTCAATTTTTACAATAAAGCCAATCTAAACTTCCCCCCACCATCATCATAAAAAATAAACACAACCCACTACTTGACACCACAGTTTTATTACCTAGGTTACAGACCACATCAATTTGACAATTTCAGTTCTGCCACGTTGATGTTCACGAACTGCAAATCAACGGCTGATTATTTGATGCTTCTATGCCAAAGCCTGATGTTGTTAAGTTTATTATGTTGATTAACGTGAGATGAACAATGAGTGAATGGAGGAATTTGTATGAGAATTAGCCACGAGGCTAGTCTCCATTGATCCTTTTTCACAATCATATTTGGCTGTGTAAAGAAAGTGATAATGATTAGATGATCAGATCTCTTCCTTCCTGCTCTATCATTTACCTGTTTGTAATCGTACCTCAACTATTGCTCTTTTAACTTCCTCTCCATTACTTATCATTATATGATTTATTTCATAGTTCAAAAACTTTTTTTTTTTTTCACTGCCAAAAATATTACTATAATGCAGTAGGATCACGTAAGATTGATATGTTGTGCTAAAATTGTAATGAAGAAAGTTCGATTTATAATTTCCATACCTTAATGAAATTGTTAGTTTCTAATTTTCATCATGATGAACAATTTTCTGACACTTGCTGTTGTAGGAATAATATTTAGTAGTTACCTCTATATGTGCACCTTACTCTCGAAGAAACCTTCGAAGAGCCGTGCTAGTTCGTATGCATTTGGAGAAGACTGTGTGATCATTCATTTCTTTATTTCTTTCTGATCTAGCCCTTATCACATTTTCCAATCACGCTATTTCATTTATGTATGTAAATCTTTTGTGCTAATTACACTGTGAAAATTATTGTCGAAAATGGAAAGTAAAACATTAATGGATAATTCTTCCGACTAAGAGTCTTGAGAAGGATTGTTGAAGAATAACATCAGAGAGAGTTGTAATACAGATAAGAAATTTGAAAAGCGTTTATTTCTAAAAAGTAAAAGAAAGTTTGCTTATTCACTTCGTTATAAGATTACGATGTATGGTGATGTGTTCAATGGATAAGTAACTTTTACTTGCTTAAATTTATAAACATATTAAAATTAGTACAAAAGAATAAATGACGCATTTACAACAGCCACAGGCGTTGTTTAGATTACTCCTTTTTAAAGGCTTACATAAAATCAGAACATCTTGGTTGAAGTTTTGAAACTTACAGCACTTAATGAATGCCTGCTACTGCTGTCATCATCTTTAAGAAAATGAAAGCCATCGGAAGCTACGCTGCACAGAGCCATCTGGTTTCGAAGGCTGTTTCTTTGGCTCATTGTAGGATAGAACAAGGGTCAGAAAGCTTGTTTAACGAAGAGGCCAAGGTTCAAGCCTGTTTGCTTCTGCATTTCCGAGATTAAATTACCGTTGCGATTTAGGAGTGGGCATGATTTCATCATTTTTGCATGGTTTGTGAGAAGAAATGAACCGTTATTGACTCGAAATTGCCAAGAAATAATCATTCTTCCGGGGACACCGGCAGTCGGTGTGGAGCCTTTGATGTCTGAAGCATGGAATGATTGTTTTTTATTTATAATGACAATGACGATTTCGAGAACGTCCTGCAATCAATTACCACACCATTTAATGCTCAGTATTTGACTGCAGAAGTGGTACGCTTTTGATTAACTGTTGCTCATTTCACTGGCCTCTTACTCTTTCCTTCTAGATCCAAGTTACTTTTCCATCCTGGAGAGAATAGATTCTTAAAAATGTCAATTAACTTCATCCTATCATAATTATGTTTTTTATTCATATAATAAGCTGAATGTTCTAGTATCCATTTTCTAATGCTACGTTGTTAATTGTTTAGATGTAATTTAAATTCTTCATTATTATTTTTCTGTAATGCTTAATTATTTGTGAAATATTCGCTATAACGTATGCCTTGTGCTATGATGTCTTTGTACTATTACATTCTTGACCGATCAGCATGGTGAATAATGTAATTTGGTTGGTTTCAGGAAATATGTATTGAGCTAGTCTAGAAGTGATATGGATTTGAACTGAGACTCTGGAGTAGTAACGGATGTTCAGGGATACGGTGTCTTTATGACCACCAATAATCGAGCCACTATTTTTGTTTCTGGGACATTTTTTCTCTTAGGTATAAGGCTCAAAGTATGATTTGATTTAGGAAGCATTTAATTGCTAAATGAAGTTGTTAAAGAGTTTTGTTGCTGGGAATGTCCGATGATGGACATTGGTTGGCTCCGAATACTTTCGGCTAGTTGGACTGAGTTGAAGTTTGAATTAAAACGAAAAGTGAATTTAATGAGCTTGTGGATTAAAAGTAAATGATTAAGATGATGGATTAGAAGTAGTAGTGATTCTATAATACTCATGTGTTGTTCTTTGTCAACAAAACTATGGGAGATAGTTATGAAGAATTAAATTTTGTTCGATTAGCATAAATTTAGTCGAATTTGGTTGAAGTAAGTTTCTGTCGCGAATGACGGAAGGTATGAATTGTTGTTTTAAAGAGCATTTTAATTCCGAGAAAAAATAAAGTCTCAATGGAAAAACGCTTAAAGGAAAACTATTTTCTTGACAAATTTAACATCTCATCCTACTCATATACAAACGCATACGCACATACATACCACAGATGAAGTAGATAAGCTGAAAGAAAGTTTGCTAAAGGGATCGAGAATAGAGTGATACCTAATCAAGTAAGCATTTTATGACTTCTTCACGCTGACTCAGTTCACAAACAAATATCAATATCATTCTTTTCCTAACAGTCATCATTAAAGGATATAACGATAAACGAAGAGAAATCTGAAAAAAAAA
>RCAB01000733.1:0-23294 GCA_003640385.1 Setaria digitata | reverse complement strand
CGTTCCGTCCACCATTGTGTCAGCCGTCTTTCTTACGCTCCCCTTCCGTCCATCATTGTGTCAACCGTCCTTCGTCCGCTTCCGTTCCGTCACCATTGTGTCAACCGTCCTTCGCCTNAGCCGTCCTTCTTCCGCTTCCGTTCCGTCCACCATTATTTCACCTGGTTCTTTCCGATTTCGCCCCTTCCGGTAGTTCCTTTTGCTTCGCTTCCAATAATTTTAATGTATAATAATCGAAAGGGGCATTTTATTAAAGTTATTTTATTAAAATGGTATATTTTATGCTTTGGTGTGTTTTATACTTCAGTGACAAGCAATATCGTTAATTCATCAAAAATGCAATCACTCTTCAAGTACTTTCCCGGAAGATTTGTTAATTTTTCAACACACTGATGAGTAAAATTAAAGATAAAGAGGATTTCTGGCAATTGATAATGGATGATTATAATGAAGTAATGAAGCGATGTAATGAATCAGTTAATTGTTGTAATGAAGTAATAAATTGATGTAATAAAATAACGGACTGTAATGAATTAGTATATCGAAATAATGAACTGTTTCATTAAACTATTAAAAAATAGTGAATTGTTGTAATGAAGTCATAAATTGATATCATTGAGTTATAGGTCGTATTGAATTAATGTATTGAAATAATAAATTATTGTAGAGAAGTGGTGAATGGAAATGCTGAAATAATAAATTGATGTAATGAAGTGAATTAATGAATCGATGTACTTAAACCAATGAATTGATTTAATGACTTAATGGACTTGATACAATGTAACAAAGGATTTCCATATGTTGTATTTAATGCTTGCAATCATTTTATCATTTCAGTAAAATGGGCAAAAAATTGAATTAAGTGCAAAAAACTTTCCGGAAGACTTTTGAAATTTATTTTCTCTCAATATTATATCAAACGCTTTATTTACAATAGACGGACTTTTATCTTCAATTTTTTGATTTCAAATGAAACTATTTGTGTATAATTAATTTGATTAATTTCCATTAAATAGTAAATTGAAAATCAGTCAGTACTAACGAGCAATATGAAGATCAAGAATATATTTCGCTAGTGAATATTAATTGATATGATCAAAATGAAAGAATTATCATTGCTTGGAAACGGGGCGGGATAGGAGAACTGATAAGAAATGATAAATCATTCGGGAAATAACATTTCTCTCCTACTTGTCAGCACAATTAGCTTTCTATGGAAGAAGAAATTATAATTAATGCGGGAAGGATTTAAAATTTGTCTTCTATTAAGAAAAAAGAAATGAAAAACGGAATTAATGGAAAAACGAAATAAAAAATTATTAGAATCTTGTACTGTTATTTCATTCAAATTTTAATTTGAACTCTAGACTTTTTTTTTCAGAAAATGATCCTACGGCAGTTAATGGCAACTTGTTCGCCATTTGATTATGACAAAATCGATGAACTAATTTTAAAATTTTTAGAAAATTCAAAAATGGATATTGAATGTTTACTTACGCCGCAACATTTCATTTATGTATATTACATTTATTTTATTTTCATTTATGAATAATTAATACTTTTTTGCGAAGGTGGGAAAATTATTTTTTAATTTTATCTATAATTAATTCGCTCTAACTCTAGCGTGTTTCTCATATAATAGCAAAATAAATGGGCATCAATAATCACAATGCAAATAATGGTTTCAATGATTACCGTTAATTAGTAATGATTGTTTTAGTGATTAATTGTTAATGAAGATTGTGGTGAATATTTTCCAGCTAGAAATTATTCATCACTTCTGCTTATATGCAATATACTTTTAAAATTATGGAAATAGTAATGATGATAATAACAACAATTAGTATAATCGCTAATGTTGTGCAATCAATCAACTAATTACAATTACAAATTGATAATGTTAATTTTAATAATGAAAATGAACCAAAATTAATAGCAGTGATTATCATCTTTTATTTACAGTAATATGATAATGATCAGAAGTAATAATAATCACTTATCAGGTATGCCATAAAGCTTGCTCAGAACTTAGACAATACGGCTCATTAGTGCATGTCCATTGTTCGGATGGAGTTTATGTGATCGGTGATTTAAATGGCAGCTTTTGGGACTTAATTATATTGCTTAGAAGTATTGGATTGCCAATTACAAGACCAGTCATCTTCTTAGGTTCTTTTTTTGGCTTTTTTTTTTTTCCATATTATCTTTCCATTACAAATTTTCCTTTTTTATTTTTAAATTTTCTCTCTAAAATTTCCCTTTTCGCTCTTTTTATTTTTGATTTTGTATCGTTTTTTCTCTTTTTTTTTTCTTTTATAATAAATAATTTATTGCAAAGTTAAATTTTAAAGAGCTAATTTGCAACCAATTAGTGCATTTCATATTTTAGGCATATAATTAGTAATTATAGGCAATTATATTGATGATGTACCATTGGCACTTCACACAATTATGTTCTTACTGCTGCTCAAAATACGTTTCTCGCAGCGAATTATTCTTTTGCGAGGCAAACATGAACTTTGGGAAGTTAATAAAAATTTTGAACTTCATAAAGAGGTGGGGAATTTCAAATTGGTAAATGCCATGCAAGGAATGATCTTTGAAAATTAAAAATATAATTTTACTTAAATCATACCAATTGATGACTTTTCATTGTGCTCCATTATTTGTTTTTTTTTTCTTTTCATCCTCTTTTCAACTAATTACTAATTAATAAAATAAAAGGAATTTCCAAAATTTAGTTAAGGGATGAGGCATTTCTCTCACGTTTTGATGAACATAAATTTGATAAGATTGCATTCAGTTTTTCCGTTTTTCACTGTATTAAACATCTAAATTTTGAATTTTTCATATTGAAGCATGTATCAGTAAATTTTACTTTAGCTTTGCGAAAAATTTCAAGAACAAGGAAAAATCATGTTTTATAATTTAAACGAAGTTTTTGATTCGATGCCTCTTGCTGCCATAATATCCGGTATTTGATCATGATAAATTTTACAGTTAACTTCCCTAAAACGCTTCATTGAAATTTAATTTCGCACCTAATTGATTGAAATGGAAATTTTTATCCTTATCAGAAGTACTTTGCCTTCTGATAAGGATTTGCCAAAATTTGTTTATTAAAAAAAACCTGAAATTTATGCTCTTAATCCAACATCTAAGTTAACCACGAGAGCCTCCAACTGATAAAGGGAAGGCTTAATCATGAGAATGATTAGCTGATAAAAAAGGAGTTTAATCAGAAAAACTCCAGATACTTTAGCCATTAAATGATAATTCGTTAAGTCTTACCTGCTCTGTTGTCACAGTGGTTTCCACCTTTCTTACTAATTACTTCATTAATAATGTCAAAGAATTCAAAATTCAGATCAAATATATTGCTGTCATGGTGGTATATCCCAATTTGCTGAATATCGCAGTCACATTGCCAATATTCCACGTCGATCGCTCTGGCCTGATGACATATCTGGCCATATGATGCGATGTATATTTACTGACACGATTTGGGCTGAGCCACATTTTAAACAAACGTTTGTATTTCTTTCAAAAATAACTCAATCTTTTTTAGGAAGGAAAAAAGGAATAACTGTGATAAAATTATCAATGATTATTTGCTCCATTCTGATAATTTCACTAATTTGCCTAATCTAAAAGATCTATCTATTTGCATGATTGAAGTAATTCAGAATGCAATATACGCCATCAGACTGTCACTATTCCTACTACTTCAACAAAATCGCTTTATTAACTAAATTATGTCAGCTCAAATGTCGGGCACTTATTTGTGGAATGTCAAAAAGTCCAAATAATATTTCACTTTGTACTAATGAAAATGAGGTGAGGTTGATAATTACAATTAAATTTGCATGAATTTTATAATTAGAGGCAATTTTTTGAAGTGTTACTATAGGGGTATCATGAAAATGATTGAGCATTAAATTTGAAATTTTTCTAGTTTGTAAAATTCAATCCAAATGAAGAGTATTTTTTTTTTTTTTTTAAATTAATACTGTGATATTGAAATCAATCAAACGCAAATATTCTGCGCTTCTATTTAATCTTCCATATTAATTACTTAAAGAAAACNGCAAATATTCTGCGCTTCTATTTAATCTTCCATATTAATTACTTAAAGGTAAACAAGCAATTTCATTCACAATTTTGATAATTTCAGAAATTTTCAATTTCTATTTCAGTAATCATTTATTTTTAAATTTTAAAATATTTAATTTCTTACTTCAGCATGATGGTTGTGAGGAATTTTTCGAAGGTTTATGTTATGCTCTTTATTCATCTCACATAGCTCGAAAGAGACATTTTAAGGCAGCAAAACTTTTATTTAAATTTAATTATTCGACATTACAAGTTGATGCTGAAGTACAATATCATTTCTTTGATGAAAGAAAAATTCCTGAAATATTTGAAAATGTTAAAACTGAATGGGATAATTTCAGGTAACTATTTACGTTTTTCAAATTTTTTGACTGAAAACTTACTTAAATTGCAATAATTGACTGTAACTGAATTTAGTGTAAAATTTTCATTACATTTATGACGGATACTTTAATAATATGTGAAAAGGAGTGAAAGCGCATGATAAATTACAAAAGTTTGTTTTGCAAAACTCAATCGAGTAAGTACTTTATGTAATTAGTACTTCAATTAATTAGTACTAATCACATAATGAATAACTTGAAGACAAATAGAATTTTGAGTGTGGTAGAAAAAAAAAAAGAAGTATCCAAATTAAAATCAACAAATTGGATTTTAATGATCAACTTAGAAAATCATTGGAAGTAGGAAATTAAATACTTTTAGCAATTTTTCGCCATTAATCAGTGAAAAAAAAGGGTATTTTGTTAATCAATTAAAGTATAAGGATTAGCAAAATATTTTTTGTGGGAAAAAAATTATTGAAATTGAAATTGACAAAGTTGATGAAAGGAATTGATTGAAAATTTGAGAAAATTATTAAATAAGATGTAAAAATTATTACGTAAATTAAATTAATTGTGATTTTTGGCCAGGAAAGCAGTTATAATATAGCGGAAATTATTAAAGATAGCAATTCATATTAATTAGTCAAATAATAAAATTATGATTGCAAGTTGTATGTTAACAAAATAATCAGTAAGATATGTTGTTAACTGATGAAATTATCAAATGCGGCAAATTATAAGATAAATGTTTAATTGACAAACAAATTTTTTATAGACAAAATTTTCCAATTAATGCCAATTTAACATATTTATCCTGCGAAAATTGCGCCAAATGGCAGCAAGGCGTTGATATGAAAAGTTTGCAAAATAATCGATCCTTATCACATCCGGAAATGTTGCACATCATGATGGTTTCTTTCTTTCTTCCTTTTTCATCCTTTGACCTTTTCAACATTAGCTAATTTGGTCACTTAATGTGGATTGCAAATGAGGATCAAGTGATAAGCAATTCACTAAATTGTTACACATGCATAATTTGCATAATCAAGACTAAGCCGAATTTTGAACATATTCGTTCTTGAAGAAAAATATTCCGGCATTCTAGATGTTAGGAATTCATTAATTAATTCATTAACAACGTTTATACTCTCGATTCAAATTTTTTTTGAGCTTTCATCAGTTATTGATTCTTCGATTTCTTATACACTTCAAATTCATATTATTTACATTCATTCGTTTTTTTTTTTTTTTGGTTTCTAATTTTTAGTCAAAGTGATTAAATTAAATTTATTGTCATTTCGTTTATAGAAATCCAATGACCCGTTAGTGGCTGAAAAATATGTAGGAATGATAACTGATATGGTGATTCCAGAACTGATAAACTTTGCTTCAGCACATGCTTTTGCATTCTTTCTACATGATCTTCTGAGCACCTCTAAGGGTAATTGTTTTTTTGATTGTGATTTTTTTTTTTAGCATAAATTTTATGAAAAAAAAAAATGATATTACTAAATAAGTATTAAAAATTGCGATATTTAGGTAATAAAATATTATCATCAATAAACAAATAAAACAATTCTTTTGGGATATAGAAAATTTACAAAATTTCGTGAAATATCTTTTAGAATAGCTTAGAATATTTAATTGAGAAAATTTTATTAAGAATATTTTCAATCCTTTCATTGCAGTAATTAACAAAGAACTGACAGTTTTATATCGTGAAGTTGAACGTTCACCATATTCCTTTGCTTGGAAATTACCAGAAGCTTTGAATTTTGGACCAAAATTAATTGTAACAAAAAAAAAAAAACTAAGCAGACGTAGTAATTCTTTGTATAATTAAGAAAACAATGATGAAGATTGATAAAAAAAAAATTATCCTTCTGTAATCTTATCAAAAATTTTAAGACTTTATTGTATTTTAGACTTAAATCAAATTACGCTCGTTTTACTTATTGAAATTTCACATTTTGCTGTTTAAAAGTTATAATTAGGATTTTATTATGATAATTATATGAATAGTATGAATATTATTATTGTAAACAGTGAAAAGTAATATTTCGTATAACAAGATATCTTTCTTTTATTTTTTTTTTCTTTTTTCCAATTTTGCTATTTTAATGGTAATTTCAATCATTAAATTGGCAAATTCTGCAAAAAAAAAAAAAAAAAAATTTTGTCATTTATTACATTAATTTTTACTGTAAGTTTAATAAAAATTTTTATGAATAAATACATTGATGAAGTAAATATTTCTGTCTCACGAGCATATGCTGATTGCATATAGTGAAATGATTAAAAAAAAAACTTCTTAATGAATGCATTTTTAAATAAAATATTGTTGTTTTTCATCTATAATTTGCCGATCTTTTCTCATACAATAAGAACTAAAATGATACAGCATCTTTTCTCATACAGCAACAACAATTAACTTCACATTTTCCTCATACAATAAGAGAATTAATAATAATATAGCATCATTTTCTCATGCAGCACGAATGAATGATTTTTTTAAAACTTTTTTTTTTGAAAATGTTATTTTATGATAACATTTATTTGCGGTGACATTTGTGCTTCTCATCGGATAATTAAATTTTATACATTACATATGAAAATCTTTCATCTATAAATTATTCGCCTCTAATTAACAGTTTCAGTTGTATTTTTGATGACAGAAAAAAAAAAAAAAAAAAAGGCATGAAGTGAATGTTAATTAATTACTCATAACATTTCTCTTTCAGCTTGTCATTCATTTTAAAATTAGCCAAAATCACTAAAATGATGATAGCTATGAAACAATGAATAATGTTCATTTTGTATTCGTGTTGATTGACTACTACGTTTACGAGTATTTGCAAGCACTGACATGTCAGTTGTTGGTTCAGCCTGAAAGTTTCAAAAATGCTAATAAATTTAAATTTAACTGCTAAAAAAAAAATAATTAGCTTAACGAATTTGATTTGCTTAAGTTGCAAAATTTTATTATAAAAATACTGAAAAAAAAAAAAAGAGAAAACGAGAAGAGAATGATGCTATAAAAAAACTTTGCTGTATTCTATTTTTTTTTTTTGAATCGATGAAATTTTAATCACAAATTATTAATTAGAAAAATTTCTTACTTATATCATGTGTTTCACTTATCAGCAGAAATAAAAAAAGAACAATGGTCATGAAGAATTGAAAAATTTTTTGAAAAAAGTTTTTTTTTTTGAAATCTGGAATTAGCTGAAATTTTACTTAATGCTATATATAATTACTTTATATTTTAACCATTAAACTCTTTGGACATTTATCGAATAATCAACTCAATGGACTAACCTACTATTCCTACGTATTAAGATTATCAGTACTATATTTGATATACATACAAATTAAGTACATTTAGATTAATCAATTTCTGCTCAAATTATTTAAAAAAAAAAAAACTAGTAATTATATTTGAAAAAAGAAATTCAGGTATTAAAAAAAAAAAAGAGAGAAAGCTACCGAAAATTAAAAATGTATTGAAAACAATGAATTAAAAAATTTAACATTTCAGTTCTTTTAAAGTACAATTAGTCGGGCATTGATCTTTTCATCTTTTTATTAATTTTTAAAATTTCATTCAAATTTAAAATCGAAACCTCTTGCGAGAAACCACGCAACATTAAGTTTCGTTCCCATCTTCCCTCCGGAACAGATAATTGCTGTGAAACAGATGCTGTTTCAGGTGATATTCGTCCATATGACCATTGCACCTTAAATATTTCGTTTAATTAATTTGAGCAATTAATTAAAAAGGCAATTAATATCTCTCCCATATTTTTTCACATTTTTTCCTTTTTTTTTTTTTTTTTTTTTTTGTTAATTTCGAATCAGTCCGTTCTAAATAGCAAAGATTTTCTTTGAAAAAAATCAGATGAAAGTACAATTAACTTCTTTTAGGTGATCATAAATTAGCATACTGATGAATTAATTTTAAAGAATAAGCTATATTAGCATAACTGGAGAATACATACATGTATTTAAAGTTGTCGTGTTGAAGAAAAAAAGAGCGGTTATCATATCAAAAAGTTAGTTGCGAAAGATAACACTGGAAATTCTAATAAATGCTTTGTATATTTTTCAGAAAATTATTTTAAATTTTAATATTTCATTCAAATTTCAACAAATTACTTGATAAAGTGATATGTAGCCACAGTTTCGTACTCGTAATCGTTCTACCATATCTAATGCTTGCAAACGATTTGATGGATTTAGCATGTTACCAAATTCACAAAATAAAACATATGCAAATGGACGGTAGCTTGTCTTTCTGAAATTTGATTTAGCGTTTAAAATCCTTAAGCAAAATGAAAAAAAAAAAAGAAAAAAAAGGTAGAAAGAGTTAAAACTGTCAAAAAAAAAAAAAAATTGTTCAAATTAAAATTAAGCCTAAAAAAAAAGGAAACAATTACGTAAGAAAAAAAAAAAAAAACAATAAAATACTGAAAATAATTTGCATTTGGAATTAAATTAAGATTTCATCTTTTAGAATAACTTCATCAAAATTATGAGATGAATGAATAATTCATACTTTGGTGCTGGTAATTTATGTAAAGCAATTCTTCGCAAATTCCAATTTCTTGGTGAATATTTGTAAATTTCTCTTGCACCAGACCAGCTTAACCATGATTTTTCAAGACTTTCATGCTAAACAGATAGAAGAAAATCACTATTCTGGGATGTCTTTTTTGCAAGCATTCATTGAAAGTAATCATTCCTCAGAAAAGGAATTGTCACAGCTATAAATGAATGATAAGATAGATTCATATGCAATTTATCACTTACCATTTTTTTTTTAATTCAATGGCCATCGATTGATAATGCCATAAGACGGAAGTTTTGTTTAATTATTAAATTTGAAATTATCTAATTATTAATGAAATTTCAAAATTATCGATTTTTAAATCTCCATATCATTAAATTTTGCAAATATACGATGAAAGTTGCAAAATTTACACGTTCACTGATAAAGTGATAGCTGGATAATTACAACACCTTAGTTTGCTCATCAAGAAGTTTGAATAATATGACAATATAGCCAGCGTGTCGATGTGTTGGCAATTTGCAACCCACAACTGGTGAACTTTTTTGAATCGCATAAATTTCATCATATGCGCCTAAATTTAAGAAAAATCTTTCTCTAAAAGTTTCACAAGTAGCAAATTCGAAAAATCTCAATAAAATGTAAATAATTCATCTGAAATGAATTAATTCCGTAAACTTTTTGAAATTATCTCTAAATTACGCTTATACGATTTGGTGCTTCTTTTTTTTTTGTAAATGTTTTTAAATCATTTTGCACTGGACGAATTTGTTGTATTATCATTTTCGTATATTTCGTTGACTTTCTTTTTAAATTTCAATTAATTTTTTTGAGAATTATTTCGAAAAAAAATAATAAAAATAAAATACAGCAATTAAAGAAAAAAAAAAAAAAAGTAAATTTATCATACCAAATTGTGATTTAGATCGGCCATGCAACTCACGGATCGATTGATCAATCTGCGCTACACACATATCATGATCCGGATTTTTGAACAATGCATAATGCAAGTAGAGAAATAATGCTGTAATAATTGTTACCAGCGAATTAATTTATTAATCATTTGATTGACCGATTGATTGATTGGTTCTGTTAAAATTTTTCATTAGGTGCTACAAAAAGTTATTACCTTTATAATTTATTATAATTCATTAATTGAAAGGTGCATTCAATTATTGTAATTTAGGTGATGCAATAATTCAGGAAGTTTGATATGTTCGTTAGAAAAGTCCTGACAGGTTGATTGTAATTACACTAAGAAAATGTATCACTATCATTGACAGAAATATCATTATTATCAGCATTAATTATCATTATTCAACTATTTATTATTCATCCCTGTTATCTATTATTAACAATGCCCAGTATCATTAATAATCATTATCAGGCTTAATTACTTTTAGCTGCTTCATTTGCTATTAATTGCCGCTAACTTTTATGAATTACCGCCGTTAATTACTATAATTACCAATTAGTAATAATTACTTGGTATGATAGGCACTTTATAAGCAATATATTCATTAAATGTCTTACGTTTAGCATCAACACATTTTAGGAGAACTCCTTCTGAAAAGAACGGATTGCCGCGGATAATGTTGCATTCCGCGATTGCTCGGTCCAGTGAGGATTCTGTGATCGATGAATCAAGTCTATAACTTGTATATCACCAATTAAAACAAAAATAATCAAAATGGTTTTTGCGATTTAAGAAAAGCTAAGAAATTTAGTTTCCACAAAGGAAAATTTCAAAATGCAGCAATTATTTTTTAATCAATATGATTTCAAAATTTTCAAATTTCAAATAATTTTTCAAAACTAACTAATTTGGAAACACTAAAATTTTTTTCGCCAAAAAAAGAGGAAGAAAAAATGTAAATTGAAAAAGAAAAAACATAAAAGTGTCTGCTATGATAAGTTAGTATGTTTTCACAAATATATTCTAATATTGGCAAGTGATTTTAATTTTAATTATTAGCCACTGTTAGCGATATCATTGAAAATATTAATTAAAATTTGAAGTGCTTTGTAAGAAACACATTGAAACATAATTGGAAGCCAAATGGAGTCTGAAATCAATCATTTTTCATTAAACGAATAGTATCGAAAAATAAAAAAAATCTTTAGACGATTAATATTTACCAAAAATTAATTAAAATATATATATATTTCCTTTTTTCTTTCTTATTTTAACATAATTAATCTTTTCATTTCCATTCTCGAAATTTCTTGGATAAATCAAAAATCAAAAAATAAAAAATAAAAAGAAAAAACGAAAATTNCATTTCCATTCTCGAAATTTCTTGGATAAATCAAAAATCAAAAAATAAAAAATAGAAAGAAAAAACGAAAATCTCAGTTTTAGTAATCAATTTATCTGCTTATATTAAAGAAACGATAGATGATACTAGTGGAATTTGTTTCATCAATATTAAAATAAAAAGTTTGTTGGTGTTTTTCTAGATTTATAAATTTCGATGAAAGTTGTAAAATAAATTGTGAGTTATAAAATTCAGTTAATTTTTACAGAGCTATTCTGAAATTCAGAATTAAATTTCTCATTCTTGTAAATCATTTTTGTTTTTTATTCTATTCAATCATCATTTATTTAGTAGCAAAATTGTGGAATTAAAATTCAGTTCAAAATTTAAATTTGTATTTTTTTGGATGAAAAATAAAAATATTTCCACCTAATATTGGGTGGGATCTTATCAAAAGAAAAAATAGACATTGTAATAAAGAAATTAATTATTGACAAATCAAAAAAAAAAAAAAGGAATAAAATATTAAAACACAAATTAATCAGAGAACAAAAGAAAGGCTCAACTGAAATCAAGCATTTACTGCTAATAACTAGTAAATTCATTTCAAATATCAAATTTTTTTTCAAACTGTACATGAAATTGATGTGTTATGCAGTCATTTGAAGCAATTTTTTGCGATATTTTAGTTTAAGTAATTGTTAAATTTAATTTTTTTTTAAAAATTTCTAAGTTTTAAAATATAACAAGGTAGAAAACAAAGAAACTATAACCTATAGGTGCTACAGGTAGGTGAATTAGTATGCTCATTTGGGGTATGTTCTATAAAGCCAAGAAGTGCAGTCTCATCATTTCTTACTCTTTCACCGTTTTCGCCAAGTATTTCGATCATTTCTTCACCATCCTATAATTAAATACACAAATTTACTTGCAAAATTAAATATTTCATTGAAAAATTATTGCACTTTTTTTTTTGTCTTTTTTTTTCAAAATTATTTTGATGAAAATTTAAACTCATTCAATACTGATATGGCGTAATGGTATTCTTCTTTCGTTTATTTTAACATTTTATTTTTTGGCTAAATAAAAAGAAAGAAAAAAAAAAGATGGAAATTAAAAAGCCGAAACATTTTCAGGATTATGAAACTGTGATGAATTGTTATAGCAGTGCTAATTTATAGGTTTGTGTTTATTAAAGTAAAAGTTTGCGAAGCTTTTCCGGAAAAAAAAGGAACCGAACTGACTTGTTTCACAAAGTTAGAACGGGTCAGTTGCAAGAATATTTCTGGAAAATTAATCCTTAATGGAAAGTCTGAAAGCATAAAACACCTAATTTATATGAAAATAGGCAAAAAGGATATTAGAGAAGTAGAAAATGGGAATAAAAAGATGCAGGTGGTAATATCCTGGTTATCAGATAGTCATACCAGACGCAGGTGATCATATCCAAGTTATCAGATATACCAGATCCTCAGGAGTACGGTCGCTTGCTGCTTTAGCAAGTGATTAGTTCTTTGGGATATTTTTTGATAGCAAAAATTTTAAAGATAATCAATTTTAGATGCTGGATTTCTCGGAATGATAAGAAGCAATTGTAAATTTATTCGATCCAATTTATTCCAGAAACCTAGACAGTAGTCGGAAGTTTCAGGATACTACAATTGCAAATAATATGCCAAAGCAATATAAAAAATAATGAGAAAAAAAAAAAAAAAAAAGGATTAAGGATGAAAAAAGGCTACTTTTCCGAAAAATTGGCAAACAAGGATTAAATATTTTTATTTTTCCTTGATTAAACTCGAAAAGTTACAGCCATTGACTTTAAGAAAAAGAAAAAAAAAAAAAAAGCAGAAATTCTAATTTTGTTTTACTTTAATTGCATGAAAATTTCTTTTACGAATAGCTTGTTGGATAAAAGTTTGCCGAATTGATTAAAATTGTAGCTAAAATTAAAAAGAAATGGAAAAAAAAAATCAGTGACAAATTAGAAAGCATTATGATTAAAATTTATTTTTCACATTTCAAAAGTTTTTTTTTTTTTGTTCCAGTAATATTTCAGTAGTATTTGTTTGAAAAGCTGTACAAAAAAGCAAAAGACAGGTGTGCATAAATATTTCATGAATTAATTGATAAAGTAGCTAAACAATGTTAAATTAATCACGCAAGCGAAATAGTCATGAAATAAAGTTTTATCTTTTCAAAAATACACTAACTACAAGATTCTATTAAGCAGTAAATTTTCGCTTTTTTTTTTTTTTTTTTTATTTTTTCTGTCGCCTGAAATAATTATTTGATCATTGTGATAGACAGAAAAGAAAACAGACAGTGATGAAATTGAAAAATATGAAAATTACGGAAATTTAATTATAAGAAGCATTTCCAGCGGAATATAAATTAACGCATTCATAATTCGTAGCTTATTTATTTAATAATAATTAAATTTTTTTTTTATTACTATGCTTAAATTGATGATAAATTTTTATTCACTTGCTGAAAAAATTTTTGATTGATACGATTTGCTGAATCTGCTAAATCTTTTTTTTTTTTTTTTTTTTGGGTGTTATTAAATAATTAATTAAATGTAATGTATAAAATTACATTTTAACGTTTTTACAAGTCATCTGTTCATTTGTTAACAATTTATTCCCTTTTTAGTTTCAATCTTAATGGTAAAATTGTTTCCTTTTTCATAATTCAATAACCACCATACAATACGCATAAGCACTAACTAATCTCACGTGAAAACTCATTAGCATTATGCAAACACTTACTGAAATCACGCAAGTATTAATTAATACAGCATATAAGCTCTCATTAGTAAATGATGCAAGTTGCAATTATTACACCATGTGATCACTTATTAGCATATCATACAAGAACCAAATAATTGCCTATTAATCATAACTCGCCTCATTAAAAAAGCTTATTTTCCAGTTTTCCAACTAGTATATCTGTTAAATATATTTTCCATTTTTTTTCCCCCTTTTTGCATGCATAACAGATGATAACAGGTGATAATTTCAAGTTTTTTTTTTTTTTCTTTCAGTTAGGACTTGATAGATAACAGTGGATTATGTAATTAGTACACCTGTTAAATATCTTTTCCATTTTTTGCTTTTTTTTTTTTTTTTTAATGCATAATAGGTGGAAACGGGTAATAATTTCAAGTTTGCTTTCGATTAGAACTTAATGACAAAAACGAATTGAATTTATATATTGTCGTAACGAAATGGATTAATTATTTAATGCATATAATACATGAAATGCATATATAAATTATACTCAATTATTTATTAATGAATTTTGACATAAAATAAGGGTCGAAAGCTGTAAAAAGAAATAAATGAATGAATGAATGGGAAAGAAAAGAAAAGGAAAAGTTTTTAAATTCCAATTTCACATTCATTCTAACCATAATTCATAATTAGCAAAAATTAATTTATTAAAAGAAAGAAGATGAAAATGAAAACAAACAAAGCGAACAAAACAAACCAGAAGTGATGTCTTTTTCATGTTCATTGTAAATTTCACACTTCGTCTTCGATCATAAAAGCAGAAGAAATGGAAACATGGAAATGAAATAAATAGCGATAAAGGGGAAACTTTTTAAGGCTAAAGAAATAAACGGAAAGAAAACCAATCAAATATCTTGGCCTCGAAGAAAGAAAAGGAAATTTTGCAAATCAAAAAAGGGTAGTAGCTAAAATGTGGTCCTCTCTGATTAATTTCAATTCAGTTCACTCAACTTGAAGCTTATAAAATTCATTCCCACCATCTAAAATTATGCAATTCAAATTGCTTCATTTAATTTTCATTTTCATTTTTCGTTTCTAAACTAAATAAGGCAAAATTTTTTTTATTTATTTAGCAGTAAGCATCAGCAATTCAGTCATTTCGCGTATATTAAAATATTAAATTTGATAAGTTAACATTACCAATGATATGACAATGATTAATTGATGTTAAGCTAGTGTAAAAATAGCAAGCTATGAGAAGAATAAAAAAAGATTAAAATAGAGAGTGGAAGTGAGAGGTGGAGGAAAAAAAAAGTGCAGCTATTCAAAAAGAATTCAAAATTTTAAATTTAAACTTGAGAAATAAAAAAGAAAAAAAAAAAAGCGGCAACAGATTTAACTACTAACCACTTAGCAATAATACATACTATTTTATAAACGATTAATTCAGCAAATATCAATAATTCGAATGAGAGAATTAGCTAAACCCCATCTATCTAGGCTCATTAATTCATTTCTAATATTGCATAATTGAAACTTTCGATTAAAAAATATTTTTCATCAAAACTGAAGAAATGCATAAATTATAGTTTGCTAAAGTGGTACGTACAATTAAATTGCATACCTAATAATTCTTTTTTTTTTTTTTTTTTTTTTTAAATTTTTGCTTATTTCTACAAAACAGGAAAACAACTTTACGCTGATATGATCATTCACGCACTGATAAAGCTAAACTAATCGGTTGGCTTTTTTTTTTTTCATTTCCCTCCTTCACAATTCATTTTTTATTTTTTTTTTTTTTCTTTACATGCTAAAAATATTTATCTAGCCATCTTTTTCCGTTCTCAATTTTCTACTTTCTTCCACTTCTAAAGCATAGTCTGCATGCTATTTTGTTTTTTGAATTAATTTACATGAAATGTTTACTTCTCACTTCCTGATAATCGCTGCTAAACTTTAATCCAACCATTTCCTCTCGAAACGATAAAATTATAAAATAGTAAACAATTTTGCGTGAAAATTCTCTGCTTTTTTTTTTTTTTTTTTTTTTTTTTAGGATACCTATACATTTTTATTGGAAATTTCTATTTCCTATATTTATTTCCTGTAAAATTATCATAGAGGTAATATAATAATCAGTAAGCGATTTAAACATATCGCTGTTACCTCTGCTAGTAATAAATTTAATATGGTTATTTCAATTCCCGCAAACACTATTTTCTTATTTATATATTCCATAATAATTTTTTATGCCAGCACTGTACAAGAAATATGATAAATTATGTAAGCGCTACAATTAACTTAAATTTCTTAAATTTAAATTAAAATTTAAATTAAAGTTCTTAAATAAATTATCCTATCGCTTCAATTGATAACATTCTAAAAATTTCAAATTTCACAGCATATCATTACTAGAAACTGATGCCAAAAGAAAAAAAAAAAAAAAAAAGCTGCTTCCTGTTTATTTTTTTAATGCTTTTTGTAATTATTCCCAAAATTTTAAAGTATTAAATTATCAATATTTCGTTATTAAATATTAGTCATTTGCTTGAAATTTTTTTCTTTTTCACAAAATTCAAAATAGCCACCTCACAATCTGCTCTTTTCAGCTGATCCAAGAAAAGAATATGTTCCAAAATGATTAAAATAAACGGAAAAGAAGAGAAAAATCAATCTTTTGAAATTTTTTTTTAAATCCGACTAAACGAGAAAAATGAAAATATGTCGTCAGCATGAATCATTTGAACTGATATTATTATTTTTTATATTGTAATCTTTATATTTATTATTATTGTTATTATTATCATTATTATTATTATTATCATTATTATTATTATCATTATTATTATTATCATTATTATTATCATTATTATTATTATTATTATTATTATTATTATTACCATTACTATTATTATTGTCTTTTATTATTAATTGTTTACTGCTAATTTTAAATTACTATTTACTATCTGTTTAAAAATCACCGTTAATAGATGGCTATTATTATTACTAATAATTAGTTTTTGTTAAAAAAGAAAAATAAGAACAAAATTCTAATTAGCAATAATAGCATAATTACTATGGAAAATAAAAGCGAAAGAAAGTACATGAAAAACGAAAAATGAGTGTAAAACAAAAAGAATAACAAACAAATGTTTGTATTTTAATGTGCATAGTCTCTTTTATGCTATAAAAAATTAAAATTGAAATTCTGATTTAAGTAAGCAATTGAACGAAAGTTGGCAATTAAAATGATAGATTATGTGGCATATTCAATGAGAATTGATTGGAAAAATAAGCTTTTAAAAACTCTAAAAATTTTAAGTCCACTTAAATGTGATTTTAATTCCTCATGATCTTGATTTTAATTTTGCAAACCTTGACTTTTTCCTACGTGAAGCTGGTCATGATTTCACACGTACGTGGTTCAGATTACTTAGTGCATTTGAAAATTCTGATTGATTTTAGGAAAGTTATGTTGGGCTTTACAAATCGCTTATTGATAGATGAAAAATGTGGGAAAAAGTGTATTCTAGAGAAATTATTAGTGAACTAACCAGTTTTGCAGCGTTGATATGAAAATGTTCATGGCTACTCGTAGGTCTTGGCCACATTATCTGTTGCCTAGGATTATTGCATTTTTTAAGCTCCTGGGCTGAGGCACTACGAAGCAATTCAAACGAAAAATCATCACGATTAAGATTCAATCGATTTGGTAAGATTCGGCGCAGAAATCCATGAATTGAATTCATGGAGCATTCTCGATCTCGAGAAAATTGATTTGCATTGAATTTTGATTCACTGCTATGTTTTTCTCCTCTTTAATTCTCTGTTTATCTTTGTTTTGAAGAATAAATCCAATAACTGTAAAAGAAAAATGAAATGCTGTTTTGATTGAAAAATGCACATAATTGTCAAGAATTCGCAAATCATATCTTAAATGGCCAAAAATTATTTGCAGAATTTTGTTTTTATTATTAAGTTAGCTTTCTAGTGTGGGACAGGGCGACAGTTATCCTGAAATGATTAAATTATTCGGGACATAATTAAATTTGAATTTCGTAAAACCTGACCAACATTTTACTCATTGGTGTTAAATTTTTGAAAAAAGCTTGAAAAAAAAAATAACATATCTATATCATATCTTTGAATGTCTAAAATGAATGACAGCTGAGAGCGAGAGAGATAGAGAGAGAGAGAGAGAGAGAGTGAAGAAAAAAATGAAATTTTTGAGTTAAATTTTGGATGAGTGAAAATGTTCAATGCTTCCTTTCCAATCGACAATTCTTTAACAAAAAAAGGAAAAAAAAATTGAGAGAAGAAAATTATCGTATTGAATCTTAAAAACAAAAAAAAAAAAAAGGAATCAAATGATGATATTAATGAAAATTTATCATTTGAAAAAGAAAAAGGAAGCAAATATAAATAGTGATAATATTATAAAAAAAAAAGAAAAACTTATCATTTAAAAAAAAAAACTAAAGAGATGATGTTTGAAGGAAAGAAAGAAAGATTTAATTGATTAATTAACAAAGGAATAATGAAAATGTGTTACATAACAATTGTCGTTTTGCCTCAAAAAATTGTTTGAAATTTCACTAACAACAAAAAAAAAATCTTATCTTTTATTTATTCTTCCCTCAACGAACTAACTAACGAATTCATTATCACACAAAAAATAAATAAATTCCCTTGTATCTTTTTCTTTCCTCGTACTTCTCCCTCTCTCCCTCTCCCTTTCCCTCTCTCTCTCTCTCTCTTGCCTTATCACCTCCCAACGATAATTCGTTTATCATTTGTTATCATTTATATTGATATGTGTATAATCATTTTTGTTTTCTTTTTGATGTAAATGTTGTTATTTAGAATCATGATTATGTTACGCAATGATTGTAATAATTATAATATCAGCGATGAAAACAAAAAAAAAGAAGAAAAACATTTATGAAAAGGAAAATTTAAAAAAAAAAAAAAAGCAAAATATTTTAATTTCTGATGATAGCATTTTATGAATTCTCAAAAGCTGTGTTATCAATTCCTATCAATGAAGCATAAGTGAGGGAAATGAGGTATAAAGCCTACTGTTTATGCTATTATTATTAAACATATTACTAATAATAATGCACTAATTAGACAAATTATCATTTTCTTTTTTCTCTCCGATCTTATTATAACAATTTCAATTAAAAATACACGGTTTGCTTAGCAATCGTTTAAATATTTGAATGAAAGATGAGACTTTCTCGCTGTTCTTCAACAATTTTGCTAAAAATTTTGCGCAAATCTATATATAATAGAGATTTTGCAATCCTTTTGAGATGATCATATATGAATCAATAGCTATATTAGACTAAAATGTTAATCGTAAATTTATAATATCTAGGGCCAAGCTTTTATAACTTTTCAGAAATCCGCCTAGCAACGATTGCAGCAGAGAGGAAAATGAAAATTGAGTATGCATGATTAGTTTTGATTTACAATTATTTTTTTGGTTCTGTTCTACATTTCAATCGTAAATTATTTTTTAAAAATTGTTAAAAATTTCTTGAAAAATTTTACGAATCTAATCAAATATTAAGTAAAAAAAAAAAAATTTAGATTGTTTTTTAAAACAATGCCAATCAGCTTAATTATTCCTGTAAATACTAATACTACTACGTAGTCTTTTCAAATTAATTTTGCTAAATAAAAAGCAGAAAAATATTTGATTGTAAAATGTTAGTTTGAAAAATTTTGATCAGCTGCAATTTTTTTATTTTATTTATTTCTTTTTTGTGGATGGAAGAGGGGTTTTTTCATCCGAAAAAAAACTTCAAAAAAAAAAAAAAAGACAATCTAGCTATAATTGTTTGAAGGAATCATTATCTAAAGCTTTAATTAGTAAATTTAAAATGTTAAACAAACTTGCTGAACATTCTTTTACTTCTTTGGAAAGTTGCTGGATAATTATTGTTTTTAATTTAGCGCTAGCAGATTCTTGTTATTAAAATTTTTTCGTTTTTTCTTTTCTCTTTTTTTTTTTGTTTAAATTCATATCGATGAATAGATGAACTTAAAGAGGACTGAAATGATTGAACGAATGAATGATAAAAATGAAAAATTGAAATAAGCAGAGAAAGATGAAAAAGGAAATGGGTCCATATAAGTAAAAGAGAAATAAATTGAAATAGAAAGATGAATGATAGCGAAACGATCGATCTATCCATCCCTTTACTCAGTCCAAACTTTCGAGAGTAATATATGCAGCTATCTCGAGATTAAGATTAAAACTGTCAAATGCTATTGCAAACGATTGGAAAGCAAGATCAATCAATTCATCGTTTTATTAGTCTGAAATGAATAGAGTCCAAACAATAGTAGGAACAAAATTCATGATAAAAATAAAGCAATTTCAAACGCTAGTTGCTCATTTTTTATGAATTGTTACAAGTATATCATCAGTGTGACAAATTTTGAAAGAATTGTTCAAAATAATGTAATTTGAAACAAAGTAATTTTAAATTTAATAATATCTATTATAGTATAATCAACGTAACTAATATTTAGTATTACGCGCAGTTTAAAATAATATAATTTTCCAATTCTGATAAAACTAAACTTGCTATTTCAATTAATATTAGCTAATTTGGATAACCAAATTTTCGGTACCGATTATTTTCATATTTTAGCAATAATGTTTTGAAAATCTAACTGAAAGGGAAAAAGTATGAAAAAAAAAAAAAAAAAAAAAAAAAGAAAGAAAAGAAACTGCTAAAATAAACTAAATGAGTAGGTATGCTTCCACCTGTTTCACCTATTTTTCATATTTCGTTTTCTGGAAAAGTGTAAAGAAAAAGAAATTTTTCCACAAACAAAAAGTATAAAATAGATCGGAAATGTATTATTCGTTGTTATTTTCACTCTTTTCAATTTAAAACAAAAAAAAAAAAAAGAATTTGATTTTTTTTTTTTTTTTTTTCAATATTTTGATGGGCCAATTCTGTCATACGCTTCGAACACCACCATTTTCACCGATATTTTTCCAAGAAAACATTTCTTAAACACAATTATACGTATATGGACACGCATATATGCATATCACACTTAGTTACACCATGTACACGTACGTATAAAAGTGTAACTTATGCACATTTACGTGTTAATACATCATATAACGTTTACGCTTAGATATGTGCGTATATAAACACATAAATGTGTACACATTTACGTACACACAATTACGTAGACGTACTCTATGCACGTGCAAATGCACATATGCATGTACATATATCGTATGCTCATACACACGCACACGTCGTATAATCGTACGCACGTACACAATTAACGCATACGTGTACTTGCGCTACACATGTTCCACGTCCGCACATGTCACATGAACGTGTATAGCATGCAATACGCATCTGTTCTACATGAATACGTATCACACGTATATAAGTGCATCTACATGCACGTGTACACCTATTCTAAACGTACACGTAAGATGTACGTCAACACACGTGGACATATGGATATGAAGTTTTGTAATTACTAACAAAAAACAAGTAAACATACTGTTTATAGCAATTTCCAAGAGGAATGAAAAAGAAAATAGGCGAGGAGGAATTTATTGAGTCAAATATATTGAATATTTTATTTCATGTTATTATAAAATTGAATTTATATGCATAACATGCAGCGTAAAATAAGTCTAATTTTTTTTTTTTTTTTTGCTACTTATTTAAATTTGTTGTCAAAATGAAATACTCTTATAAACAAACATTATATGGGTTAATTATTTAATGCTAATTTAGAAAAAAAAAAAAAAAAAAGAAATTGCTGATGTTTATTTCAATATTATGAATGATAAAATGAATTGTAAAATTTGGAATGACAAAAAGTGGTTTAGAACTAATCCAAGCGGTAGATAAATGTTTGAGTACTGTTAGCTTAATTTAATTTAATTTTATTCAAGCTTTTGTTTCNAAAAAAAAAAAAAAAAGAAATTGCTGATGTTTATTTCAATATTATGAATGATAAAATGAATTGTAAAATTTGGAATGACAAAAAGTGGTTTAGAACTAATCCAAGCGGTAGATAAATGTTTGAGTATTGTTAGCTTAATTTAATTTAATTTTATTCAAGCTTTTGTTTTTTTTTTTTTTTTTAGAAAAAATTTTTTTTAACTTTTAAATGAAAAAAAAAGTGAAGGAAATGAAATTTAAAAGTTTCTAAATTCTGAAGTCAATTTTCTGAATAATATCTTTCAAGCATTATAAATGTATAATATAAGCAAAAATGAGCAAGAGATTTTCCGATTGATTCCTTAATTATATGTATTTAATTTATTTTTCATTTTAAAGTACGCCGTGGATCGAATTTCATTTGCATAAAAAAGTTTCATACGCGAATATTTGAGAATAGCAATCATCCTTAATTAATTTCATAATTCACTTATACTGAATGATTTTTTTATTTTTCATTTTAACTTATCAAGATTAAAACTATGATGGTGTTGAAATTTTAACTTGCAAAATGGTAAATGAATTCTGTTTAAAAAAAAAAAAAAAAAAAGAGTAAATTTCAAACTTTCATCATCAATTTTTGCACCTTTATGATTGGAATCTTTTGGCAAATGAATGAGACTTCCTGCTTAAAATATTCAAATTGTAATTTCATTTTACTTCTGACTGCTATAATAATCCCTAGAAGAAAAATATATTTGTTATTTTTTGGCCTTCTTTATCAGATCTCTTTTCTTTTTTGTTGAAGTTGAAATAGTGATTAAAACAAAGCTTGTGGTCATTATTCATTTATTTATTTATTTTTTTCAAATTAAAATAAAGACAAAAAATGTCGGCTTCTCTTGACTATGAAAAGAATGACTTATTAAGTGTTCTTGTATGGGAATGAACGGAAGGATTTGAAATTGAAATACAATCCAAAAACAATGCCAAAATGAATCCGAGGGAGAAAGACAGGTTTAGTTTTCTTTTTTTTTTTTCTTTTAGATTTCAAATTGTGAGCGTTTAAATAAAATAAGCTACTGTGCATGGAATGAATTTGAATAATAAAAGAACCACATGAAAAATTTCATTTGAAAGAAAGTTAATTTAACTTTTTTCTGACTATAAGCTATAGTAATAAGCAAAAAACACTTTCACTAAAAATGAAGTATTATTGGTGAAATAAGTACAAATTTGTACTAATAAAAATAAAATTTTATTCTGAAAAAAAAAATTTATGCAGTGAAGTTAGTTTGACAATATGCGAACTGGGATTCTGACCGATAGCACTGAAATCCCTTCACTGGTGAACTGGG
>RCAB01000732.1:0-23409 GCA_003640385.1 Setaria digitata | reverse complement strand
AAAAAAAAATTAAGTCAAAGATCGTGCAATTCCATTAAGTCTAATCCGATCTGATCTACTTCGATCTAGTAAAATTCAATGAAATATAATTCTCCCTAGATAAAAATGAATCACTGAAATATACTCTGATAAATTTTGCATCGTTTTTATATGATTTATAGGAGTATAAAGAAAAGGGAAGGAAAATTAGCTTCGGTTGAATGAATCAAGCAAGATTAGTTAGGTAGGATTTGTAGACTGATTTATTGCTGAACTGCATGGAATTAATGTAATTAGTCTAGAAAACATTGCAATTGATCCTTTAGTTGAGCTATCCCAACAACTTTCCCTTCATTGAACCGATTTATCAACTGAACAAGACGACTTGAATATTAACACTTCTCATAGAACCTGCGTAGTCAATACCTTCAAATTAATAATCACAAATTCTGTAATCTAATTTTTCCCTAACTTAATTCGATATGGTGTTTATTTTTCAGCATAACAGTAGCAAAATATGCTTCCAGAAAGATGTAACTGAAAACTGCAAAATTCAAACTTGCAGGTAGCATATTAGAAGAGTCCTTCTGGAGTTAGGAAATTTGCAAAAAACAAACTTGAAGTAACTTGATATGCTACTTGACTCATTTATTTTTCAACAACAAAAATTCAAAAATATGATTTTTTTTTTCCTCCATCAAAACACTATTAAAAAATATATGAAGACTTTAGATTTTTCCAGACTTATATGAAATAGAGGAATTTAAGAATTATGACTACCCTTCTAATGCCGTACTCAAGACTTCTTTTTCTAGTCTTAAAAAAAAAAAAAAAAAAAAAAAAAAAATAGAAGAAACGAGGAGGAGGAAGGGGTAGTATTGAGATCAGGCCAAAAAAGCTTTTTTTCAAAGGCATCAGCCAAAAGCCCTTTTATTTTATTTCAGAAATTTTTTTTCAGATTTCACTAGAAAACCTTACAGTTTTTGACCAGACTTGAAATAATATATTCTAATTGCTTGCTAGAAGCAAAATATTTTTATTCTTACCGATTAAATTATATTTTCTTAAAGATCACACTGTCTTACTTGCATTTCAGTATACATAAAAATTAAAGCATATCCGAAAGGTAGCACTGTAGCAAAAATTCTTGTATCATTCCCAATCAATTCACTTTTATATTTAGTAGTTGCAAATTTACAATTTATGTCATTTAATACAGCTCCTGGCGCTAACACAAATTATAATGGCTTTAGCCTTTCTTAATGAATGAGCAAAGGAAAAGCTCAACAAAGTATCATTTCAGTCACGGCTTACAATCATTTCAGGTTTTTAATGAAAATACTCCTGCAAACAGTGAGAGTATTTTCTTTTTTATTTCAGAAATTTTTGCTAATTTTTCGAAATTGAAAAATATGTTTAAAAGTTTTGAGGAAAGAAATGAATGAAAGAAGAGGGATGAATATGGGACAGGAAGAAATTTCCGCAAAATGAAACAGACAGGAAAGCTTATTGTACTGTGCATTAGTTCTAATAAGGACATTTTATTACGAAAGAATTTTTAAAATTTAAATTTAAATTTCTTATTTGTCTGCATGATGCATTTCATTTTAAATATGAGACAGAAAGAAATTTCAGTTACTTACTGCCTTCAATTCATTTACTTTTTCCTGTCCCGCAAGACTTTCATTCTTTTTATTAATGATGCAAAGTTTTGCTCCGAAAATCTTAAATTCAAAATTTCAATTAAGTAACAATAAAAATCGGTTTAGTATTGTTGTTGAGTATAGTATTGTTGTTTGGCTAAACGGACAATTTAAAAGAAGCGAGAAATATTTTGTTGTAAATTCTCTCGACAGTATGTAAATTAATAAACAAATATAAAATTGTACGGCTTAATTAGTAATGAAAGAAATGCAAAAGATTTTGGATTTTTTTTTTGAAATGAATCTTTAAATGAAGAAGGAATGAGGCAACTAATTATCCAATGAAAAGTTTGCAGTTCATTATAGAAATTTATGATGAGTCGTTAGCAAATAATGTCTGCGATAGCATCAATAAAGCTATCATTTCAAGACATTCATTACTTGGCTCCTTTCTGTATTGGCCTAGCATCACCTTATGCCTATGCTATATTGCTTCTCAGTGTTAATGACTTCAAGATTATTTTGTTATTTCACACAAAAATTGTCTCATCGATATTTTTCATTTACATATGAAAAATATATTCATCACCAACTATCTATTTTTGGATCCGGTTTTCTGTGCTTCCTTATTCTATCCGGTCTATTTTTCATTCACATTCAGCTAGATTTACCATGAGAAATGATAGTCCGAAACAAATTCTATGCATTAAATGAGTTTGTGAAAGATGCCTAACTATACGAAGAAAATAAATCCATTAGCACTGAACCATTAGACTAGAATATTCAGGTGCCACTCATTGCATTTCTCATGTCGTCGTTCTATCTGTTGTGGTAGCAGATGCTTGGCTTCTGAATAGCAGCAAAATGAGTGTGAAGATGGAGAGAAGAGGTCAAGAGGTTGAGGTGAAGAAACAGTTCAGATCAGTGAAGGACGACGAGCTTCTGAAAACATACGTTAATTACTTGATGTATCACAAATTAAGAAGTGACTCTTTTCACTTTCTTCAACACTTCGTACCGCCACCGTTCCATTAGCTGAATTCTTACTTTGCATTGACTGTTTTCACGCTCTCAGTTTAATAATATTTCTAGTAAATTAGATTTAAATTTTAATTAATTTGTAAATTTCAATATTTTATTTGTTGTCACATAGGATAGAATGAATAAGTATTCTGAACGAAATTTGCATCATGCTTTAATGAAGTGTGATATAATTTATTGATTGTACTAATTGACAATATCCTTCGTAAAGTAATTAGATTAGAGCCATCTGTGACAGAAATGATTTTAGGCAGGTAAAAAATTGTCATTTATTGGCTTTTCAGTTATTTCAAATAAAAGCAATTGGAATAGTTTCACTAAATAAATCATCATCATTTAAAGATGTTGCCATCTTTCCATCATCATCCATGATCTTCTGCATTTGATTAAGAAAAGGAAGGAATAATTTGTTCATTTTTTATAGAGAGGAAAGAAAGGAAGGAGAAAAAAGGGAAATAATTCAGTTTCCCTTTTTCTACAACTTTTTTCTGTCATTCATTTAAGTTTTGTAATGAGTTATAAAATATGAATTAAAGAACAAGCTGCCAAGTATTTCTCAAATCACTTTTTTTTCTAACTCAAATTTCTTTTAATGTTTAGTAAATTTGGCTTCGAAATGAATTATTAATAAATATAAATAAGTTATGATAATTAACACTGAACATTGACACCTACCAGAAAATATATTTACCGATATGATGGTTACAATTAACTTATGTGTAGAGTACTACCATCACATGTTTGTTTGTTCAGCACTTTTGCAGTGAACTGTGACTAGCTTCCTTAGCTTAGATAGATGATTATCACTTGCTGCTACTGTCCATTCTTATCCACCAAGACCCAAGTTTTTAAGCAAGCACAAAGACGAGTCGGTTTACTGTTAGCTATCTCTTGGCAAATATCGTAGGTGTAGAAATACAAAGGTCTAGAACAAATACTTGTTTTTTCCATCTAATATTGTGTCTAACGATGTTTTTGTTCAAATTTCTGTAGCATAGAAGAACAATTTTGAAATATTTCACGCTACTGATCAACGAATTGATCAACTTAAAGAAGATAGAAGTTTATTTTCAGGATTGATTAAGTTCGTTGTCTAATCCAATCAGAAATACTTGAAAGCAAAATTAATGAGATGATATAAAATCTGATAAATTACAGTTCAAGATAATTAAAGAGAAATGCACAATGTATGTATACTGTATTGAAAATTATATTTTTTAAATCATGCATAAGAAGTTCTAAAAAATTTCATCCTTTTTTTCATTATTTCGAATTGAAGCTTTGGAGGATATTGCTAACAGGAAGAATGATAGTTTTCACTTTTTCAAAATCATTAAAATTATGCCACAAAAATAATAAAATCAATGTCCCAACGGATGGACTTGCTGACGGATAGAATATAGAAACTATTGCCAATTTCGCTTTCGAAATTTTCAATTTTTACTTCTTCTATGCAGCAGCTGTTGATTTTATGCAACTAAAAAAAAAAATTGAGCTGAATCTTCGCTTATGTATTTTGAATTTAAAATAAGGAAGCACTGAGAGTGAAATGTTTTAGTGAAGATATAATATTCTGATGCTACTAAATGAGACAATTCTGTCTCGCTAATTATGCAAATAAGATATTTATCTCTTACTTCGCTATAATCTTTGGGCTTCACTTTCTGCTTCTTTTATATTCAATCTCTAATATTACCGTATTTCGATGCCTTCTTGTTGCTGTTTATTTATCAAAGCGGACTTAACGAAACATGTTAACTTTCTCTGTTGAACGTTTTGATATAATTTTGAGATTAAACTTTACGGTAATAATGTTGAGCAAAATAATTAGGCAGCTAATTTATTTATTTCATCTTCATTTCCTACAGCCTCTTTGATGCACTTAAGATTTGTTACATTTCTTAAGAGGGATTACTCTCATAGCTTATTTTAATTACAGCTCATTCTAATTTCAAATGAGGTGTTATTTAATGAGTTTTATCGAATAGACAGCTTCCTTATTTTGATCATTTCAAAACGATTCATTCTTGAATTTCGATGAGATTTACATATGAAAGTAAATATGCCGCTTTGTTTGGTAATATTTATTGATGAATTGAAGTGATTTATTGAAACGAGTCTCACGACCTTGTTGCTGGACTATACACTTATTAGCATAAGTAGTTGATTGCCATGGGACACTTTGGATAAATTAGCATATATAGATATAGATAGCACTCCTTCAACTTGGCCTATCACGTATATTCCACTTTTTGCCCTTTTCAATGTTAACTCACTAGTGATAGCTGCCTAGCCTAATTATTCACTTTTACATACTTTCATACATTGGCTTAGTAATTCGTAGGCCTAGCAGCACTTATCACAAAAGTCAAGTGGCACTCATTCAAATAACTCTTAAAGCTTTGGGCAATCATTTATTGGAAGTGCAAAAAATTCAATTGCTGAATAAAAACTTGAATATTTTCTTCGTGTCCTAAGAAGCATTTTGGCTGCTTTTGCACTTTAAAATACAAAAGAACTACCATATTAGAAGTGGTGAATTTCATTTATTCAAACATTTTAATAAGAATATTTGAAGATTCTTTCAATCACATCCTATTCGTGTCGTTCTAGTTCTCGTTGTAAGATGAAGCGCCACTTTTTTTTCAGTTGCTGCTCAATGATTCTGAGTTTGATTCATTTTTTTTTTTAATTCCAAAAATTCCTGGCATTTAAGGAAATTTTGTGTTTCTATTTCAGCACATTTTTTTTTTCACCAATCTAATTTTCATTCACTCTTAATGAAATTAAACTTCATTTGCTATTTTACTATTAAATTTGATTGCAAAAATAAAGGTAATTTCCAGATAGTGGAATTGTTCACTTTCTTTCTTTGCAATCTTTTGTTCCTCTGTTCAAATTTCAAGTTTAACTTATAAGCATTACAGATTTTATCAAACAAAGTACTTTCTGAAATAATGAAAATCAACAAACATTTTTAGGTTACAACCACAAATTTAATGGTAGACATGAGCGATTGGACTAATTAAGAGTGGTGAAAAGTGATTACACTATGATAAAGTGAAGTGGCATAACCAGCAGGATTGCAATATACATTAATGATTCTGTAACTCTTTCAGAAATTTCTGAACACGAATTAAAGAAGCAAATAGGGACAGGAAAATCTCTAAATAATGCCGTATTAACTGTAAGGAAATTAAGAAATAATCGTACTGATAAGATAAGGCATTGTTTTGACTAAAATCAACATAGCAGGCTGATAAAAATTTGATATACAATACTTTGAAAAAGTGCGTTGATTAGTCTACATCTGTTATAGAGGAATTCGAATTTAAATTTATGGTGGGTGTGTTTTTCGATTGTCAAAAATTTGAAGAATTGATAAAGAAGCAGCCTTGTTAACTATTTTGCACAGATATGGAATAAAAATAAAATTTTTTATAGAATGAAATTTTATTTGAAGATGTAAATAGAAAATAAGTTCCACTCCAAATGATTAAATATATGAATATTCAAATTAAATTATCCATTTTATTTAATAAATAGCCTCACATCAATGTCCCTTTTTGTATATTACTGATAAGAATTGCTTTAGAACAGATTCTAAATTTTCAAGCTATGTAACAAAAATAAACATTCATTCAACCTAATTTTATCAAATAAAATTATGCTCCAAAAAAAGAAAGAAAAAAGCGATCGTAACAAAATACTGCTACGTTCTTTTTTTTCTTAAATCTTACGGTAATAATTATGTCAAAAGTGCACAGTTTAGAATAATATCAAACAAAATGCAAATTTATCCGTAGCGATTGTGATTCCGGAAATACTGCACTACAATATAAAATAAGACAATAAATCAATAAATTGTCACTGATGAGATTAGAATTTCAATTAATTTGTTGAAAATATTAGGAAAATTTCCGATTTTGCAATTCAACTGAGAAAAAAAATTAAGAAAGAATTAATAGATTTCAGATTGATATAGAGGTTTGTTATACATCTTAACTAATTAATTACTTGGCTGCAAGAAATATTTAATTAAAATACATATTTGATTAGTCTACTCTATGACATTAATAACTCTCATTTTTCCAAATCTTCTCCTGAATTTGAAAGATCTATAACTTTTCTCACCTGTTTCAACGTAACTATCGAATAAGCAATACATCAATCAACCGTATCGACCATTTCCGTTTTGACCTATTAAATTCCTATTCCGGTCTCTCTCCTTATTCTTTTCAGGTCCATTATTTTACCTTTTCCTGTTTCCTTTTCTACGAACCAAATGGCAACCAAATTAATTACCTCTACCATTTTTTGTTTCACTAATTATAATTTGATTTCCTTTTCGTTTTCATTTGCAAATTTACTATCCTTTAATAAGTTAAACACCTGTCCATGTCACTGTTCATTCAGCTACCAACTCTATTAGATTTAATTACCAACGTTATTTCGTATTTGTTTATATATTATGATTACAGCTAATAATAGATGGTAGCAGTAATGCAGCTTCCTACCGCTCTTTCATTAATAAATTCATTAAATGGACTAGGCAGAATATCATTTTCATTGAATTTCATAATAACTACATATCGCTTTAGCAAGCTTTGGGGTATTTTAAGCTCAAATTTATGAAATTTTATTAGCCATTTTGTGGCCAGTGCCATTTTATGGCATTGTAAATATTATAATGTGGAATATTGTTTATTTAACTAATACTTCAGTAATTTCGATTATTTCAAAGGGAATGCTCTACTTTTATGAATAATAATTCAGATAACGAGTGTTGACTAAACAAAAGTTTCAAAAAAGTGATTATCAATCACTCTGTTATCACATCAAACTTCGAGTTCTTGGAATGCTCTTTTCTCTATTCTGTCTTTTCTAATCTATTCCTGAGGCGATTTAGATTGAACGTCACTTCTCTGATCAATAATTGTTAATGAAAGCTAACTTTCTTATCAATAATATCACAAATTGCTCAGAGCAGTAATATTCTCCAAATCCAAGGGAAGGAAAAAAATTCGTTCACCAATTTATAGCTTTGCAAATCGAAATGATTGGAGAATATTTAAGAAGAAAAAAATCAATTGGAAATGTATTTCTTAAAAAAAAAGTTTAATATTAAGTCCACGATGACCTTCAATTCATCTCTAAAAAAAGTGCTCCTATCACTAGCCGCCGCCATTCAATTGCAATTACTTGTCATGCCCGCCGCAAATTACTTCAATTAAACAGAAAAAATTCTTAGTTTTCACAGAATCTAAATGATTTGGTTTTTTCTCAAAAAAAAAAAACTTTTACTTTACAAAAATAATTTTTATAAAAAAATGGTTTGCGTAAGTTTAAGTTACAACTGTAATAAAATATCAGTCAATTTGTTGCTTTCAGCTATTCATTTCCAAACGATTTTTCATCGACCTTTCCATTTTCAGTTTCCGTATATATTATCGATTTAGCAGATGTTAAATCGCTTGCACTCCTTTTTCAGAATATGCTATTTTATATTAATTAATTGATTTCGGCGAAATTTATTTATACTTTTAAATTTCTATTATCTTATATCCTAATTGTAAAACTTATTTCCACTTTCCACTGAAGTTAATTATCAGATGGAATTTGATCTTATCAAACAGTGATATATTTTCTATTAGAAGGGAAAATAAATTAATACAGTGACAGCAGCTGTCAGTAAGTCTCTGCATTAATTTATCACCAAATTTCTATTAACTTATTGATCACAGAGAAGCAAACTTCAGAGAATGAGTAAAAAAAGTAAGGGGAAGGTAAATTTTTCATTTTCGCATAGGTAGCACATATATATATATATATATATATATATATGTTCATTTCAATATGCCAATTCATCACAATTTTTAACAAAATTTTAATTTGCAGTAGCTCAATAACATATTATCGCATAATTTACCGCTTTAATTAACTTCTAAATTCGTAGTTCTAAATTTAAATTTGTGTCATCAACAACTGATATGATATGCTTTTATTGAAATAAGATTATTGCTCTCATTTAGATGCAAATTTACATGTTTTGCTGAAAATGTTCAATGACTGAAGTCGACATTCCTTTCTGCAGTTGAAAATCCTTCCAAGTTCATCATTTGCAATGTCTAATTCGTAATCGAAATAAGTCCGCTAGGCATCTCAACAACAGGAGAATTGAATTAAAGCAGCGATAGAAGTCATTTATATTTCGTCGACCAACAAATATCATTCAAGTTTTATCTTTGATTTTCAGAGAGAGTAAAGGTTAAAAGATGAGTGTTTTGAAAGCATGATAATGAATGACTTATTAATATTTCATAATTCACTGAAATTATATCAAATTTTCTCATTAACCCTTCCTTCCTTCCTAAAGGCATTCAATCTGAGATAAGAAAAATTTGGCGTCCCATCAAACTTTCACATCTTGCATATTGTATCAGCAGTGAAAGAGTGCAATGTTAGACTTTACTCTTTTCTCTTTTCACACCATTTCTCTTTATTAACAAACATTTGAGTGCTATACGGTACTAAGGCAAGCCATTTTTTAAGGAGAATTTTCGTAACCATACTTGAAAGCATTTTCTGATAAGATTCAATTTTGATATATGAGAGATGAAAAAAAAAGGAAAAGATTAGAAAAAGATTGAACGGGATGAAGAAGAGAAAGAGGAGAGAAAGCGAAGGAAATAGTATGATTCTATTTTGCGAGTCCATAATATAATTTAACTTTTTAAGCTGTTAAATCGCCACTTTCTTAAAGCCTATTTCCGTCTTTTATGGCACTTTTGGACTCCTCTTCCTTCAGCTTTTTATATAGCAAAAAGTAGCGAGAAAGCATCAATGTTTCCATGTTTGTAACTTTCAATTGAGTATCATTGTATCCACTTACTTTATTCGTCACAAAATGATTTCCATCGAAACTTTCAACTTTTGTGCAGAATGTTCGAAATAATTCAGTTGAATTTGCTGCAGAATGCATATTAGAACAATTCGTTTATATTTCAAAAATTGACAAATTTGAAATTAACATTTTAATGTAAGAATTTGTTAAAATACAACAAATTAACTATGCAACAAACACAAATACTTGAGGAATGGAATTGCTAAATAAAGCTAGGGTAAAAGCTGAGTGGCCAATATAATTGTCGCCAAAGATATCCAGGATATATGATAATACTTATGGACAGCAGTGAGCAGTCTAGCCTTTAGACACTCAGTCTTCTTTCTTGAATTTTTCCATGATTTGAAGTAAGATGTGTGATCTTTTTATAAGATTAGGTCCATAGAGAGATTTCCCATTAATTTATTTATTCTTCTCTTCTCCTATCTTTCTTGTTAACATACATTTGATACCAAAGATGAAGCTACGGAATGGTTCACTATTGCTGGCCATAATTTATTACTTCTAAATCTACACTACTCATATTCCTCTCGCACCGTCTTCTAAAAATTACATCTTGAAATGGAAAGTATTTCAGAATTCAACTTGTGAAGGAATCTGCAAAAGTTTTATTTTTTTTGGAGTACCAAACATCTATTATGATGCGTCAATAAAGTCAATTAGGAAACAATCATCATTCTGGAATTCTTCCTAATGTTCTTCATGAAATCTATCAAGTTGCCTTTCTGCAGTCTTCTGTTGAGCATTTATGAGAAGCAAGTCTTTTAAGACTGCTGCTTATCCCTTCATCCTTCCCTAGACCATTCCGACACTCTTAATTTTCTAATTTGCAATCACTTTTCTACTACCTTTCATAACATACCGTATGAAGCACAAGTTGACTGGAAAACTAAGCCGTAAGCGGTTTAGTTCAGATTAGCTTCTTTTTTTTTAAACTGAATTTAGCTAATTTTGGAATTGATATCAGCGAGTCGAATGGAATTGCTTCATCGAAATAAATAAGAATGAGTGATTGGCATAATTTGGGTAGCAAATGACAGGTGGTGATTTCTCACGTCCCTTGCTTTGCTTAAGTAATTTGGTGAATTATATTACAACCTCAAAATTGCATTCTCATTGTTGTGATGTCGAGAATTCCATTTCTTTCAATTTCTGTTATTCCGTTTTTAGACATAGCCTTCAGCATTAGTGATTGATTCCTATCCGAATCTGTCTTCATTTTAAATCATCCATAGTGTGCAAGGAAAAAGTGGCTAGGCTTAATAATTTAAAATGAGAATTAGAAGAAACTAAAAAAAAGTCCCCAAGAATTGCAAAATTTTATGAAATTGATTTAAAAAAAAATTTCTCTGATGAACTCAGTGAATAGCAGTAAAGAATTTTATATAAATATCACAAGAGTTTCGGAAAAGAATGTACTTTCTTGGCTACCATTTAAATATTATCTCATTTCCTATTCCGAGGAAAAATTGTTATGTTTTGAGTTTGAAAGGGGTCATTGGAAAATTTTGCTACTTTATAAAAAAAATTCTCTCTGCATTTATGATTATTAATTGTTAAATAAGAAAGCATGCGGAAGAAGGAAAAAGGTCGAAGGTTAAAGAGATTGCTCACTAAGAGGAGGAGAGAAAAAAGATTTAAGTGACTCATTGGCATAATGTAATATGTAGGAGGAAAAATGAGATGGGTAAAAGGAAAGGATTGAAATTTGGCATTTTCTTTTAAGTATTGCCATTTTATATCAAATGAGCGAATTTCAACTGAGTGGAAAAGCAATTGGCTTTGAAATTTTAACCTAAATTTTTGCTTTTTTCTTTTCCAGTTGCAACGATTGTCACTGTCTCATTTTTTTTTCTTCGCTTGAAAAGGTAAGGTAATCCTAACTTGATCATTATTAAATAAAACATTCTGAGGTTAATTAATTCGCAAAAAGCATTAAGCTATTCCTAAATTAGCAATGTTTGTCTTCCTCGCATGGGATAGATAACACAATGACTGTTCGTTGGAAAATCATTGCAGTCATTTTCGAGGATTAATATCAAAGTTTTGTGCCAGAAATTGACTGATCAGAGCAAGAAACCCTCTAAACAAAGCCATAAATGCAATGCAACCTTTTGACTTAATATTTGTTGCTGAAATTCTCGTCTAACAGTTCTATACGAAAAAAATGCATCGATTGAACCGATCAAACTAAGCATAATTAATATAATACAAAAGATTTATGATTATATACTTGCTCAAAATGAAAAATTTGAAATAATTTTTCAACTTCGGTTCATTTTTTTTCCACTAGTCATGATCAGCTCAGCTATCATCGGCCTCATCAACTATCAATTATAGACTTAATAACCACCGTTTTCTGCTAAATCCGCTATTACTCAACCACTAAATGTTTCCTCTCCTGTCATAGAGGATTATATACAGATTGCAGTAATGAATAAGTTATTTTCAGGCTAATTTTACATATTCTATGTTAAACGTACTTCATCTATCTTGAAATACAGTGTACATTTGTACAAGAGATATACTACGGTAATGTGGTTCAAAAGCGAAGTGATCTTGGCTTTGCTCAAATTAGAAAGGTAAATGTAGCAGGATGGCCTGCTTCACACTTGCAATAATAATTGCATTTTCCACTACATTAAGCACCACTGTTCACGGTAATCCAAAGTATCAGCGGATATTCATCAATGCAAGGTTGGTTGTTCTTGTTAACTGTCTAACTTGTTTATTTCAACTTTTTGGAAGACAAAAGGAAAGGAAATCTGACCTAATAGTTGAGGAGAATTGCTCTCTCTGAGAAATTTAGTGCATATTTGTGGAATGATATATAAATATTCCTTCCGATAAAAAAGTTTTCACACAACGAAAATCTCTTGTCTGTTTTTGAGAACTTCAATCAGTAGCGGCAAAATAATTTGCTTTGAAGAAGGCTAGAAGTAAGTTAGAGATAGGTAGATAGAGAGAGAGAGAGAGAGGGAGAGGGAGAGAGGGAGAGGGAGAGGAAATAAAAAGTAATTTCCTTTTTACTGTTTCTTTTCAGGGCAATAAATTTTGTAGATACGACGAAGCACGGTTTCCGAATCGTTCTGCTAAATTCATTTCTTGAGGCCCATCTCTCACCAACTCAAATTCCAACATTATTCGTTTCGGCAATTCCATTAAAGCCAGGAGAGTCGCTTGTTAGCAAAGTTTTCTATCCTGACAGCATCCGGGAGGACAAACAGGTCATCTTATGAAGAATTTTTTAATCTCTTTCAATATTTCCGGAAGGTATGAAGACTGTTTTTATTTACTTGGATCATTTGAGATGAAATGGACTCCAACAAACAGAGAGAGAAGTAAATAGAAATTACAAGGTTAAAGACGAGGGACAATTTGTTGCAAATATAATCAAAATAAGCAGCTCTAATCAAATATGTTTTATTCAGGGTTACATTAATGTATCCAAAAGGAAAGAAGTACTTAGAACTTGGCTAATAATTTGATTTAAAAATTTTAAACGCATTTGTTTAGGTATACCTAACAGAATTACGAGAACGATCATGGTATTATATTTGCATTGAGTGGGAAAATTTTAATCGACATAACGAAACAACCGGAACTGATTGCCGATTGTTACGTACTCTAGACCGATTTGGTAAAAGTGCGGATACAACTGTTGAGGATGTAGAAGTGGTAGACATTACGGCAACTACGATGCAATTTAAAATTCGTTCCATTACGGATTTTCCAATGAGGTTTCTTTCCCTTATGCTGAGTTAATGGATATTCTCAATAGATCATGCCAAATCATTCCAACTACTCGGATCACTTTTTAGAAACCATTTCTCATTGCTACAAATAGGTGAAATAAACTACTGACTAGATCTGCTACTGCTACTTCGGATGCACAGGTTAAGAAAGTTCTTCCTTGATTGCTTATCGTAATCCCACAGTAAGTTATCAGACTAATCCATAAGAAATGTCACCAAAAGGTGCTCGATTGATCGTTATCATCATCAATGACAATGATTCGGTCCTTGAGTCGGCAGGCCAAAACAGCTTTCATCTTATATTACGTTCCCTTCTACCACTTATCAATCACTGTTTAATATCAATATGCGAAAAATAAGGGACTGAATAAATGAGTAATTAGACCATGAAGATTCTATCCAGTAATGTAAACTAAATTTGAGTTCAGATTAGTTAATTTCAAAATGAAGTTCGAATATAGTAATTTCATGATTTAATTCCATTCCATTAGTTTAACTTTACATTTTACATTTACAATTTCACCTATATAATTAAAAAGGCTGAACAAGGCACATTAACCTGCAGTTAAAGAAGTATGTTATGAAAGCTATGAATTTAAAATCTACAACTTGTATTTAAAATTAAGTTTTATATTTTCAGCCTTTGTTATTTATACATTTTTGGCCTTTATTATTATATATAATTTTTTTTTTATTCTGTGCACGAATTTCATTTCATTTTTTATAATTATCGGTAAAAGCGAACTTTTAAAATCACGTTCTTGTTTTTAAAAAAAATGGCTAATAACTATTTATACAGAAAATTTGAAAAATATTTAACGACGATTATGTGCTAAAAAAAAAAGGAAAAGAACTCAATTTAAAATTCATAAAATCAGGCAGAGTAAACAAAAGGAGAAAAACTCATTAACGAATTTCGATGTTTACAACAACGCGCTTTCTACGCCAAACGTTAATTCCTTTTCTCTCTCTCTCTCACTTTCTGTTTCCCTTTGTAATATCCAACAGGAATAGTAAACTAATATCTTTCCGAAAATGCTTCTGAAAAAGGAACAATGAAGGGAATGGATGTTGAGCAAAATTTATTATTTAAGTGCTTTTCAAAATTCTCAGAGAATGAATTTGTTTGTTGCTTTGAATTGCCATAAAAGAGAAAGTGAAAGAAGGAACAATTTGACGGATGAAATAATATCCTAAACTTCTCTTTCACGTCCAACGTGCAAATTGCTTAAAGATTAAAAATTATTACTGGCATTTTAAAAAGCGTTACTACAAAAATTATTTAATTACGTTAATGAAGTTTGTGCTTTACGCAAATTGGCAGAAAATAATGTCAATTGATCTCACCAATCATTTTATGATGGAAGAAGAAATGATAAGGGGAAATTCAGATATGTAGTCCTTAGTTTGATTCTTACTTCTTATCATTTATGAGTTCCAAATATTCCAAATAAGAGTGGAACACAGAAAAGTTTACTAGTCTATAGTTAAGGAGCCAAAAGGCTATCATTTGCTCTTCCATATCAAGAAATGGAATACAGTTTAAAAAAATACAAATTACCATTACAGAACAATCGCAACGTTGCAAGGTGGTAGCGTGCCTCAAATAGGTTCGCAAGTATTCGAATTTCGTGAATCCTCCGATCTCGACGTACTGTTTGCATTTCTAAAACACGACACTGAATATGGAAATTTGTGTATCCGTGAAGAGCCGCTTACTCGGGCTTATACCTCCATGGGTCGCTATATATCCGGTATCAGCATTGAAAAGTGCTATTTCGGTATGAATTAAAGTTAAATGAAGGAAAACTGAATCAACTGTCCTAATTTTCAGCCTTACTTTTTTCATTTGTCTTTGAATTTCAGGAAAACTGAAAACGAAAGATTATGAACTATCGACGTACGATATGGAAGCTAGCCCATACAGACTTGCTACTTCTTCAACTAATGCAATTTTTTTTACTTATAGTGCTACATGTTTTTATTTCTTTATTTTTATACTGCTAGCAAGAGTGAACATTCCATAATATTCTAATCTTTCTCATACTTATAGCTCACTTCTACGAACTTGATAACTTTCTAAAAAATATTATTTATTAAAGTGTGAACGATACTCTTCTCCCATTAACTTTCACCTTTCGGTTCAACCAATTTTTATTCTTACTCTATTTGAGAAAGGAATCATTTCATGGAACTGTCTCAGTGACTTTAACAGCTTGAATTATACTCCAAAATATTGTAATACCGTTTAGTGATAGAAGTAGAGGAATTAGAACTTCTAAATAATGAAAACAGCAGTGCTTCTAAATAACAAGAAAAGCTCTTTCTTCATTATTTCAGTCTTACTTTATGTATATGAACGACAGCTATCTAAACAGAGAATGAATTCGTATCTCAGATGACAGAGTGCAGCTTTTAGCGGTACTTCCTGATGAAATCAGAATTCGATTATCAGATTAGTAGAAAGACTAACTCATTTGAAATAATAAAACTTCCTTCATTCTTCCACTTTGTCAAGTGTTATTATGTATACTCTTTATTTCCATACGTTATATCGTACAAATTTATGATGCATTAAATGTATTTTATTCATTTTTATAACTTATTTGCAGTTATTAAAGCAAAAATTTGCATCAGCTATATTCTGTCATATCTTTGCTGTTATCAGTGAATCGATGATAGCAGTAACTTCAACTGATATCATCTGGATAACCGTAAAAGTAGTGCTGGGGAATTTGCTTCCCACAGAATGGTCAGCGATAATAGCGAAGAGACAAAAACATCCACTTTGCAAACATTCATTCATAAGCACCATTCGGTTCTGTCCTGAGATTCGACGGATTGCTATGTGAGGGAAAACTAAAATTTTTAAACAAGTATCCAATTGTCAGTCGAGCAACGAATCCTATTTAGATGCCATAACTGGTCGTTTTCGGAATAGTAGACATTAAAAAGAAAACTTCAAACAACAGTCAGTTTTGAGACTGCATAGATTCTCTCTGAATTTGACCTCTCTAGTTTAAAAATCTGCTCAGTGACAGGTATTAAGTCAGCTTCGTTGCTATAATTTTGCCGGCACGTATATACCAAAGTTTTATGTGAACCAAATATGCTACACATCGAACGTAGAACAAAACGACCCGAATGCTAGCATAAATTTTTGTAGAGAACGGAATTTTCTCTTCAAAAGGAGTTTAATACAAATACATAGTATCAAGCCTTTCTAGATCTTCGACACTTTAACAGCCCAGTCACAGGTGAAGCCATCATCCAAATCCAAAAATACGCCACAGCAAATGGGAAAACCTGTCAAACATATGTGGAATAGTCTTGCGTGTTTTTTGACAACATTACATTAGTTTACCACATCCAGACATTTGAAACAGAAATAAGAGACAAGTAGCTTGCAAGACTAGCGAGTTCAGGGAAATTCAAACACCATTTAATTAACAAAAACTATTTCATAGTAATGTTTATTATTTATAACAGTTAAGAAAATGCTTAGATATGGAACAATTGAACAACAATCCAAATAGTAATCGGCAAGCAGCCTAACAACTCATATGTCTCTATCAACTTCCTGATGAAAATACCGGGAAAGTACGCAACACAAATAATGAAAGAGCTCGCCTGCGTGAGGAATGCCTTATCATACTCTACGTAATGATAATTGATTATATCTCGCTCTGCAAGGTATGAACTCATAAATTTACGCCATAAAGCTTAATACATTTTAAAGATCGGTGCTGATAGAAAAACTTGGAATCATTTGAAAATTACTTTGATACATATCTTATAAACGTACAATAGGAAAATGAAAAAAGATGTTGAAATAAGGAAGCAATTTTAAATGAAACTATGGCATGAGTACTAGGAACCTGAAACCTTCTCATAAAATAATTATTTTTCCGTCAGCACCGAACTTTTGCAAGAACTTCATGGTTTGCTGAAGTCGAGAGTGAGGCGAAACCGAAACCAAAAAAAAAAAAATCACAATCCGCAAATTTCAAAAGAACAACAAGAATAGAAACAAGGAACCATGAACAAGTAATCAGCAGCATCTTACTCCAATGATATTTTTCCCCAAGATTTTATTTAATCATAACATTACAAAGATTTTAATTTTCCATACATTTCCTTCAACTTCTGATAAACTGTCCTATCTTTTTCTGGGACAGATGGTCTTATTCGCTGGGCCGCACTTCGAAAGTGCTCCATGGTCACACGATGAAATTTATCTGTGCTTAATTTATCTGTGGTTATACTTTCTTTCATAGCTATAATACCAGCCTCATGCACAAGTGCCGCCATGTCTGCTCCTCTGAAAATCAATCAATAGCAAGCAATAATTAGATAACAATCATCGTAAATACACCTATGTACAGCACCAAAGTGATGAAATTTTATAAAAAAATGAAAACTGAGCTAGAATTTTTAACATCCAAAATGATTTAGTGACGAAAACTCTTTCATTTTCGAGACGGTCTTTGTTCCCCGAACTAAATGCAACTTTCGGGAACAAAACTTCTCATCTTTCTAACTAATGAAAAGTTTATAAATAAGTATAAACAGTCCCTGGAAATAACGAAAAAATGTTAAAACCTACGTGAACCATTCGAGAGCAGGATCTGTAACAACATTTTTGAATGAAAAATCGTCAGATAAGTAAGGGCGTTTCCCATTATTTGTTATCTTGCGTAGAATATCTTCTTTCTCATCTGTGTTTGGAAAATCAACAAAAAGTATTTTATCTAGTCTTCCGGGGCGTAAAATGGCACCATCAACAATATCTGTAATACATAACCAACACTTGATATCAAACGATGCTTTTAGGATCGTAGACAATATAAAGAACTGCACGTTTGTTCAATGCAGATTACCTATAACTGTTTTAATTAAAATGATAATCACTCTTCGGGATGACATCAGTATCCTTAAGTTGAACGGAACAAATCTCCACGAAACAATGTTAAAAATTTTGTCAGTTCATTGATAGATTCGGTGGCAAGTCCCCTCCACTATATTTCATTATTAACAATTAGCATACCTGGACGATTTGTTGCTCCTATCAAAAATACTTCTTTCCGGCTTTCTATACCATCCATTTCTGTAAGCAGCTGATTTACCAGTCTTGAACTGCCAGTCGTCTGAAGAAAAAAAAAAAAAAAACGAAATAACCCAACAGCCAAATATTTTTTTTAAAAGAAGGTCCTTTTTTTTCCGAACCGCCTTTCTCCTTAAACACAAATGCTGCATTTGAGAGCAGAATCTTGGCAAACAGATCGAATTTCGTCATCATGATTAAAACACAGGACTCAAAAATCACCCTAGATTTAAGAAATAAATTATTAATATTGAAAGGAAGTTAATGTGCAAATGAAAAATATGTCATAAAAAAGAAAAACTGGTAATACTTCACTACTTGTTCGTTTTGGACATAATGCATCAATTTCGTCGAAGAAGATAACACAAGGAGAAGAATCTCTCGCTCTTTGGAAAACAGTTCGCACTGCTCTTTCACTTTCCCCAACATACTAAAATATAATATTTAAATTTCAGGAAAATTTATGCGTCTAATTAGACAAACGTGCTACTGAAAGCACTTTCTGCTTCAACAGGTCAACAAAAAAATTGCTTCGTAACTTTTAGTAGTACTCTAAGAATTTAAAAATAACGATTATGCCAAAATGAGCAAAAGAGACACCATGCTTAGCAATTCAGGTCCTTTAATACTGATGAAATTCATGCCACTTTCATTTGCAACAGCTTTTGCCAACAACGTTTTACCACAACCTGGTGGTCCACACAGTAGAATTCCCTGCGGTTTGCTTTCTATTCCGAATTCACCAAAAAGTTCAGGGTGCTGGATAGGAACCTGCAAATGAATTTAAGTAGTCGAAGTAATTATGAAATTGATAACTCTGAGGGTTACGATAGACTACGAACCACTTTTAAAAGTTATTATGACCGAAGCGTTTAACTTCATTTACGGACCAGTATGTTCCACTTCAGTTCTTCACGAATGCTTTCGAGAGCACCAATATCATCCCACTTAATATCTGGAACAGTAGCAAATCCTTCCCGTTTTGCCGACGGATCTACCAGCGTCAATGCTTTACTGAAGTCATCTATCGTTATATGCATTTCAAGCAAATCGATCTCCTCAATTCGCTGTGATGACTTCAGCCAAATCAGCACTGAAATCAATAAATACTGAACTCGAAATCTGTAGAAAATAAAACTTGACCATTTTAACCTACACAATACCGTCAAAACACCTTGGTATTACCACAAATTGGTATACATTTTCTCAGTTATGTAAAAACTTTGCATTTATCGACGCTAATTCCTATTTTTGAACCTAGCAGCGATTATTTCATCTAATTAACATCCAGCAAAAAATTTCACTTCTAAATACCAAAGATTAAGTGGTTTCTTCTGACATTATTCAGTCATTTCCAAACTGATTAGATTTTATGGACGTTACATTATGCTTGAACTTAAACCAATAAAACCTCAGCAAATAAAGCAGGGCATCATACTTTTCTGCAGTTCCAATTCAGTTTTTTCAATTGTTTTCGTCCCAGATCCAAGAACATCTGTTGTCTCGAATATCCTTGAAAAGGATGACGATAACAGTGGAAACAATGAAGAAGAACTGTAACTTTTGAAAGTGAACTAACCAGGAAGAAACTATGAAAAATATTTATGATATTTAATACCCATTTACTGCTCTATTCACCGCACAAGATGCCGCTTCTCTAGACAGAGCTTTAAGATCGGCTCCCACATATCCTGGAGTAAGGCGTGCTAGTTCTTGCAACGTCACACTTTCATCCAGTCGAAGGCCCCTGAGAAACAAAATGAAATTGAAATTTGAGAAAAATAAGCACATCAAGTATCTTAGCTAGGATGCAGCCGAAGGACGGAGAAAAACAAATAAAACACCTGCAAACAATTTCCAATATTTTTGTTCTCGCATGTTTATCCGGAATTCCCAAAGCTATTTCTTTATCAAAGCGACCAGCTCTCCGTAGAGCTGGATCTATAATTTCTACCCTATTGGTAGTACCTGCAATTAGAAAGCATGTGTTATGAAGAAACCAACCCACTAAAACCTATAATCTGAAAATTTTAGTAAATTAACAAAGTAGTAACCTATTACGAGGACGAGGTTTCTTTTACGTTTTTCCCTGACTGAGAAATCTATGTTTACGCTGTCTTGGTTCAATTCGCCATCCTTCCCTGGGTTAGACAAATCTGAAATGGTTTTGAAGAATGTATTATGAACACGTAAAAACAATTCAAAAAATAGGGGATGAGGGTTTACATCGTTATTTACACTCACCGTCAAGGCAGGCAGCAAGCTGTGATACAACACGTCTTTCCATTTCACGCTGCGCATTATCCCGTTTTGATGCAATGGCATCAATGTCATCTAAAAGTAGAACACATGGCGATACTTCGATTGCCTTATTGAATAACAACCGCATCTTTTGTTCGGTTTCACCGGACACTCCAGACACCAATTCTGTCACTGCCATTTTTAAAATGGGTAATCCGAATTCCTAGAAAATAAAGTCCCTCAAAAAATTGCAAATACAATGTTATATCGCCTGCAAATGAGTGCAAACTAAGAAAAAACCTACAACTTTCTAAGCACTAACCCCTGCAACAGCTTGAGCAAACAATGTTTTTCCACATCCAGGAGGGCCATGTAACAAAAAGCCAGTAGGATGCGTAACTCCAAGTAGATCGTCGATTTCCGGATGTAACAAATGCATCACAAAGCGACAAACCTCCTAAAAATACACGCATGTCAACTAAAAAAAATCGTAGTTCTGTCATGAAATCCTAACCAAATCTCACCAACAATTGCTGCTGATATCCACCGATATCCGAGAACGTAACGTATGATGAAGTTGGTTCCACGTTAAGGTCTGTGTTGTACAGCCGCCCAAATGATGAATGTGATTTTCGAGGCTTTTTCTGCTGTAAAGACAAGAAATTTATAGATGTTCAAAACAAAAAAGCAAGGGAAAAGGAAGCAACAATACAATCCCTATTTCCAAAATACAATTATAAATCCCTACGTCTGCTTCCACTACGCCGGAGCTGTGATATAAATGGTCGTTTTTCTCATGAACAGAGGTGCGCATTTTGACGGTTTTCGACCTGAAAACTATCCAACCAAATAAAAAATTGTTAATAAATTTATCCCCTTCTCAACAAAGCCGACCATAGCGAATGACAACAAACTTTACAGTAGGTAAACGCAACATATCAAGTTTATTCCATCCTCGAAAAAAGAAAATGAAACAACTAAAAACACCAACATTAACTTGCGTTTTCGTTCTGCGAGTAAGGGCGAACCGTTAGATTCGTCTGTTAGATCAATAACACTATCCACTACTTGAACGCCCTTTATCTTCCTGAGTCCAATTTCCACCAATTTCACGAAGTCGCGAAATTTTCTCCTTGCATATTCCCTAAATAAAATTGGTACATTCGCAAGAATAAAAATACCTATGATAAGGTAATTTTAGAATAAATGAAAGTAAATAAGAACTAACGGGTAGGTTTGCTGAAGATGACGAGTAACATCTTCTGCATCAAATCCTTCATTCGCTTCCCAAACCTATAATGATATCTCAGAAATAAATCCATAAGTGGTATCATTCAAAAAAAAAAAATTTCGTGGCTTAATCACGCTAATTTGCTAAACAGCTTATTTAGATATTTTTCGCTTTCTTTATGAATTTGTCCCGTACACGTTTTATTTCGTTTCTCTCTTTATGTTTCTAGATATTACAAAACACATGATATAGTATCTAAAAAAGTTGAAAAGTTTCTCGACTTACTTCATGGATGCGTGGTAAAAGACGTGGGTCAGAACGAAAACCCGAATTGAATTTCTTGGCTTCCATCACGGTGTCCTTTAACACAAAAGAAATTCAAAATATGTACATCCCCACAAACAGTCATGTGTACCCTAAGTTTCTGAAACCACCTCAATTTCTATCCGTCCCAATCGGTGCATTAAACCATAAAACATCAAAGTCACTCACCGAAACGATTGCTAATGGTTTCAATATTTTTAATTTACTCTCAAGCAGAGGGGCCAGTGCTTTTTTATGGGTAGCGTGCTTTCTGCATCTCAGAGTCTTTTTCCGTAGTTTGAAGTGTCATGTAGTCTGTAGCCACTTCTTTTTATCTCTTTTCCTTTGTATTTAGTGGGATGCAAAAACGGGAGCGAGAAATGTCATGATTCTTGAAAATGCTCAAGTTGTCGGGATGGCAGTCAAATGAATTTGTTTGGTGGTGTTCGTTATTTTGTCTAAATAAAATTGCTAACATTGCAGTATTTATATGATTCTGCAGTTTGGTGTTGCGGAAATTCACTGGGTTATGTAACATAAAACGCAATACATTTGAATTTTGTTGTTATTAGCTGTCGTTATTTTGTTACGGTTCCAAGCTAATAACGTGATATGATGATATATTCAAAGGTGTTTATCGTAAGATAAATGCGTAAGGAAGGACCTGGTCTATCAAGTAAAATAAAAAACTTGAAAGATTTCTGCTGCATAATTTTACATTTTTCTGAAGAGCAAATTAACTAACCAGATTTCGAATGCTACAAAAATGTCGATCCGGGATGACAAACAATAGACTGGGATAAAAATGCTAAAAAAGATGGCTGTGAGTAGCTACAAAATCACTTTTTGATGGAGTCCTAGAGGATAGAACGATACGGGAAATAAAAAACATCCAGAAAAAAGTAGTGAGAACATGAAAAATATTGCCTAAGTGGCATGCTTTAAAAATACGACTTTCTTATAAGATAAAACACTGGTTAAGATTAAATATATCACATCACACGTTCGCTTAAATTCCTTTATTGTGAAGTTGACAGCCCGAAAATCTTATGGACAACCAAATGCTTCGTGGTCTACGTTTCCTGCACTGATATTGAGAACTTGATAATTAATCAGAGTACAAAGCCTGCTAATTATCATCAGATAAAGGAAAATAAAATTGAATAAATTAAATTGAACTATTTTGTAGTTTCAAACTCATCTTCCAC
>RCAB01000731.1:0-23423 GCA_003640385.1 Setaria digitata | reverse complement strand
AAAAAAAAAAAAAAAAAAATATTAATTTAGAGGGATCGTACACCAAGCTATTTATACTCGATATTGATACTATGATGAAAAAGGCCAGAAAACTTTTAGTTTAAAACGATAAAACGGCTGGTGGAATTAATAATATTTCCAGAATGTTTCTGATCAATTTATTCAGCCTGCAAATTATTAGAATAACAATTTAGGCAAAATAATGGACTGCTTATAATGTTAACTAAAATTCCTTCCAGATGACTTTTATGGATGTATATTTATTTGTTTCGCTTTTCTCTAATAATATCCTAATAATTATCTAAAAGAAGGCAAAAAATAAACAAATGAAAATGATACGATAAAAATACATACAGAAGTTTTAAGCAATCAGATTTATCCAGATGATGGAGTAAAACAGAAACAGGATAAGATTGGTATGAGCGGTAATGCTTTGATGTAGCTCTCAGAACATGCCCAATGAAACTTTTATTATCCTTACCACCTTCTGTGTAAATTAAAACTCTCGATTTCAATTCTTTCCCCTTCTGTATTCAGCCATATAAACATTTGACTAAATTGCGCTTAAGTAAGATGATAAGAAGAAAGGACTGATGCAAAAGTAGCTTGGGATTGAAAGAAAATTTTATTCGCTTGAAAACAAGTGTTTTTACTCAAAACAGTATGCTCGTGGTATAAATTACATTTTTTACAATTGCCTCTCTTAATTCTATTATACTGGTTAGCATAAAATCAAATATTAATAGATTTTCAAAAATTTCCAGTTTTATCAGTAAATATTTTTAAGACAAAAAAAAGAAATAAATTGTCTTCCAATCATGCACTAATTTATACTGGCTCAGACGAAGAAAACTGTTGTGACATTTCAGGAGCTAAATATTATTCAGTTATTCAGTTCCTATTAATAACAATGTATGTGTGCGTGTGCAGGTGTTACCAAAGTATAAAATATCGAAGTAATCCATAAAAAAAAAAAAAAAAATGCTTTGGATATCTTAATCTCTTTTTATGACATCTTCGGGTGAACCATTTCATATTCTTATTGCGTTCTGTATTCGTTCTTATTAATATTCCTGGTGTCATCTGCTTTAAAACTATTTGTTACTGTTATGACAGTATCTTTTTGTCTTTTTTTTCCTCTACATTTATTGAATCTAAAACAAATTAATAAATGTATACGGTAGTGTCAAATTGTTTGGTTAAAAAGATCGAAAGTAGAATTTTGGAAATTTTAAATATTCCTTAAGTTTTTCGATTTTTCGTTTTTCTTCTTTTTTCTCTCTCTCTTCGCCACTTTGAAAAACTGATTTGCACAATTCATACAAATTTTGCTCGAATTCATACAATTTTGATCGATTTCTTTCTATTCATTTTCCATATTGATCAGATCGCTTATTTTATAGATTTGTTAGTTTAAAGTGTGTAATTTTATTCTATCTTTTCATTTTGTCTTCTTTTCCAATCATTGTTTTGATGAAGGAATTGACAATCAGATAGATAGAGATACCTTAGCCAACCAAACATTTCGCGATAATCTTGGCTTTTGTCATATTCTTTTAGCATTTAATCTTGCCATACGTTGCACATTTTTATTTTGAATTTTATCACAACGTCGGTTATATTTTGATCAATATCCCATAAAATGCAATTCCAGATGGACAGGGATGTCTTGGCCAACCAAGCATTTGGAAACGATAATTTTGGCTTATATTGCGCACATTGTCATTTTGAATTTTATTACTAAAAAACTATCCTGTTTTGATATTTCAATATTTCGTAACTTGACAGTTAAAGGAAATAATTTTATGGATATAACAGAATTTCTATCACTTTTTTCTCCATCTATTTTCTCATCAGCATTTCTGTCTAAAACTTTATAACCATGCCAGATTAGATCTTTTTGGAATTATTTTCAGATGTACATTTCTAAGGATGACTTTTCCTTCTGGAGCTGGTAAAATAAACATAAAAATGCCGCCATCATTATTTAGCCTCGAATCGGACAACAAAACATTTTTTACGGCCATAAAAATTGGCCTTTTTCCGTCTCCAGAAACAGAAATGATGCTGCGGCATTGGCTTTTGATGATATCTCATCGTGTCCTGGGAAAAGGTATTTCTACAGGTTCATAAACCGAGATACAGCTATCATATTCAAGAGGGAAAAATCTTGATAAAATTTCTAAGGAATAATTTAGATCAGTAATTAGAATGAACGCTTTTGCATAGGACTGTAATAACGTTAATGAATTTATGTTATGTTTTATTTATTTCCTTTTTTTTTTTTGAAAGAAATTTTAATTTTCTTGAGCAAAAAAAGTTTTCATGATAACATTTGTCAATGAAAGAAAGTAATGGTAATAATGATAGTGTTTTACCTTATCTTTTATTTTCGTAATCATCAAATTTCCATTATTCGCCATTTTATGATCTAGTAGCAACTACTGTTCCTAATTATTTTTTCCTTTTTTTTTCTTTTTCTGCAATGAGATCCAAAAATGAGAGGAAATTTTCCTTGGATTATTTAGATAATATTAGTCAATAAAAGATAAAAGAATTTACCGTTTTAAGTAAAACAAAATAATGCTATCAATAACATTCAATTATCTATCTGTCGATAATCTTAAAAGTAATAGATATACAAATATTCACCTTAGCGATAATTGCAATTATAACTTTTTCCTCTTTTTTTTTTTTTTTTCATTCATTCATCGATCACTTCTCTGCTTGGAAAGTGTGCCGCCTGTCAGTTCTGTGTACAGTAGTTAAAACAATGCGAGGTATAGATGATTGCTGTTCTTTTTCGATTGCACAGAAAGAACGAATCCATCATTTACCTGAGATACTGATGTCTGATAAGGCTTTCTTTTGCGTAACACCGACACCATGCATTGCTACTGATTAACTGAAACAAGTTTATTACACAGCCATAGTTATAGATCATCATTTAACTGTAATAAGTGTCATTCATTCCGTCTCCGCAATTTCTCTCGGCTTTATTCCATTTCGAACTAACAGAAATTTGCTTTTCTACAAACTACTATTAATGAAAAATGTTTAATTAGTTTAAAATTAATTCTGATTTCTTTCTTCGAAAAGGAAAAAAATTTCATTCCTTTTTTTTTTTTTTTTCTTTTCTTTCTCTCTCTCTCTTTTACATTTGTTTAAAGAATGAATATATTGAGAAAAATTTTTGTAGCAAAATAAATTTATACTAACCTAAAATAATCGTTGAATTTAAACGAAAAATTTTTAAATTTGGTAAATTTCTCTTTTACTAATTAATTTTTACGTTAGAATTTGAAAATTTCCATTACTGTTTTGAATAAATCATCAGAGAAACGTTTCTCCTGTAGCTCCATTTTGCTTCTTTTTTATTACCAAATCGGTGCTGATGTACTCGTTTGATAAATATCATTCTTTTCCTATCTTCTGGCTCGACCCTATCTAAGTTTCTTTCGGACCCTTACAAAGACATATCAGATTTTCCATCTATTTTGCAAATAATCAGATTTCTGTATAATCATTCTAAAATTACTGTAACTTCATCAGTACTTTCTTCTTTCGCTTTATTTTCAAAGCCTCTTTGAGCATTGTAATTTTCCTCTTCTTTTCCGAGCAAATGTTTGCTCCTTGCTATTAGTTCAGCACTGGAATACTGTAGTTTTCAGCAATATCATCTAAAAATACTTGTTTACATAAGGAAATTGATTTATTTGCACGGCAAACAACTAAATCTGTTAATTTCATCTCTCGTTCTAGAGCCAAGAATATTTGTGAAATATTCAGGGCATCAAAGAGAAGCCAAAATGTTAATTATAAGTAAATGAAATTAGATTTTTTTTTTTTGATATAATAGTAAGTAAAAAATTTATCGATTCAAATAGTCCGATTAATTTTTCGTATGAGTAAAATAATGTGCTCAGTTATTATTTGTAAACAGAAATTATCAGTCTATTTATTCATGTGGTAAAATTTAGTGAAATTTATTAAATTTTGAACTGATGACAAAGTATATTGAAAAAAAAAAAAACTGTTGGTATTAATTGTGATTGGATCACTTCAAAAGCTAAGAAATTGAAATGAATGAAAAGGAAAATAAAAGAAATGACTGAATGAATCTATTTTTTGTTTCAAGTTGCTACTGCAATTACTGTACTTGACCTCGGCATGTCTATTCATATGGGATTTTTTTTTTTGTAACGATACTATCTGTCTTAACTGAAAATTTCATGCACACATTTGTGGAGTATTTTGGATGAAACAAGTCGATCATTTCAAACTTTTGGAAGTTTGGAAATATCAACTGATTTTGTTTGTTTAACTACAATTATCAAACGCCAATTAATGTTGATGAGAAAAAGGTTGAGGTCGATAATTTTAGATGAAGTCAAGAAACAATCTAAGGTATAATTCGCTGCCTGAAGTTAGATTTTGAGCTTATTAGGCATAAATGTGATAATAAAATAGTCATATAGTTATTTAAACATTGATGCAAATGTAAATACTTTTTTCCACTGATTAATTTTAGGAAAGTACTGACTCAAAGTGAAGCATTAAAAGAGGAAAAGTATGATTGGGAAGGAGTACGGTAGCTTGTAACTTATTCATGTTAAAACAGAATAATTAGCATTGAATCGTATAACTTTCATGGTTATTCTATTCGGTCCTATTTCAATTGGAACAATTATCCATCCAGTAAGCTCAATTTTGGGTCCAGTTGTTCCAGCCATCTGTTGTTTCAGCTCTTTACGACCCACTTACAAACTAGGCTTCCAGTGCACTTACACAAATTACTTCTGCTAATGAAGCATGACAATTCTTGGTAAGTAATTACAAATAACAACATAAAATTAACATTAAAAATAATGAGAAGAAATTTTGAACAAAATTAAAAATTGTAAATCCTATGTTTCTTCTTTTTTTCCCATGCTTATCTAAATTTACTTATCAAATTATTTTTAAAACGGGTGACTAGAAACGGAATATAAGATGTCTAGGCTGTAATCAAAATAAAAAAAAAAAAAAAAAAGATCCCTGGAGAGTAGGAAAATCTAAGATTAAGCGAATTTTTGGCACTCATAAACTATTTGAACTAGTTGTCCTAGTAAACCATTCGTTGACCTATCTCATAAATTGCTTCAATTTGGTAATCAGCCAATCCACACAATACGATGGCTTCATAAATATTCGAGATTTAGCAGGTTAGGTGAAGAGGGCGATAAAATTGGACGTAATAGTAATTAGGGTACCGTTAATGAGTGGGTTCTAAAAGTAAATCCTGCATTGTAAACCCAGTAATTAGCAATGGAATAGATACGATTTGATAAGTGAGATCCACTTCTTTCGTATAACTTTTGTTCCATATAGCACTGAATTTTTCTTATTTTCTTTCTTTTTCTCATAAAATTTTTAATTTAAACTTGAAAAAAAAAGTTGAAAAATTAATTAGACTCATGTTTTCATGTCCTTGATACACTTTCATTAATCTCCAAACTTTAGAGTATATATATATAACTCAAGCAAGCACCATAACTATTTTGAATGCTTTGGCTATTTAATTTAGGCAAATTATGGTAGTTATATATATACTCTAAATCAAATAACTTTCAGAATCAAATAACTTTTACACTTTATACTAAAATACTGATTTGATCCATTTTCTTTTCAATTTCGATTTTTAAATGATGGAAAAAAAATATTCTAATGATTTTTACTAAAATGAATTTTTGCAGGTTAAATTTTCTTAGTTATGTAAAGGATGAAATAATTTCTTAGTTTTGTACGCTTAATGAAAGTTAGTTTGCAGATGCAACGCTAGACTGGACCGGAAATATATCATCAAGAAAAAAACGGAAACCGTATACCAAATATCAAACACTGGAACTGGAGAAAGAATTCCTTTACAATACTTATGTTAGTAAGCAGAAACGATACGAGTTAGCTAAAAACTTATATCTATCTGAGAGGCAAGTCAAAATTTGGTTCCAGGTAAAAATTCTAAAGTTTCATTATTTACTTTCTAGTCTTTCTTTTTTTTCTCTCTCTCTATCTTATAAACAATTCAGTTCGAAATTTTTGCATTCATTGAAGAATACTAAATGGATTGTTAAACTGGAATGAATTATCGATTCGTGTTAATAATTAGCCAGGAATAATTGGACTAATTTACTGGAATGATATGCTAGGCTGATTTAAGATAAGGGGAGTGGAAATGTTGAGGGATAGCAATATTGATTGATTTTCAAAATACTTGGTGTTGATCATTAGATTATGCGTCCAGAAAATAATTTCATAATTTTTAGAATCGACGAATGAAAGATAAAAAGCAGAAGCAAAGGTCATCAGTGGATCAGTCTTGTAGTTCACAGTTGATGATGTCCAGTCTGAAGGGTGAATAAATGATGAACTAATAAATTTAGCTATCTTTGTTTATGATAAATTGTTTGCAAAAATTGAAATTACAAAATATCGTAATTTTTGCATCAAAATGTATTTATTTTGATGCATATTTTGAACAAAATCATTAGAATTTTAGATCAAGTCATAATTTTGATATGCTGGATGATTCGAGTCCAGAAATTCTTAGGCTTAGAGGACTTAGTTCTCTTCTGGTTTCTATCCTCACTGATATCATCAGTTGTATCCGAAAAGCAAAATTTTTCTAATTACAAATGCAGAAAGTAGCATAATTGGAGTTAACTCATTAAGTTAAAGGAAAACTATGCATCAAAAATTATTTTTACCTTATGGATATCATAGTTGATTAACCAAACTATCAATATTTTCAGCGATAGCACTGACTGATAGCTGATTGATAATTACTTTTAGGTCTAATCTAGCTAGAGAACTTCTAGTTAAACGTAAGTCAATACACATTTTGTTTGATAGCAATTTTCGGTCTATTTCTCTTCTTTTTTTTTTTATGTGTTACGCTCAATTTTTAATTTCTCATTATTAATAAAAATTATTTCTTTTTTTTTTTTTTTGATGTAAATTATTGATGCGTGTATGCGTATGTCCGTATCCGTATCCATAAATGCGTCTATGTATGGGTGTTGCGTGTGTATGTATGCGTGTTCGTACGTGTGTGCGTGTGTAGGTGTAATGTATATGTAATAGCCATATTGTCAGCTATTTTCTTTGTGTAATAAAAAGAAAAAAAAAAGGAAAATTCTTGCTTTAAAGGGAGAAATTGGAAATTTGTAGCATTAATTAGGTGAAAATTTGAAACTTTAGAAAAAAGTCTCATCAAATTTCATCATTGAGCAAGTAAATGTGTGCTTAATTATTGTTGCTTAAGATTTAAATTTGAAATTTAAGAACTGAACAGCTTACTTATTTGGAACTTTTAAGAGTATTTCTTTCTTTTTTTTTTTTTGTGTGTGTGTTTCTTCACGATCATTACATTAGGGGTTTTTTTTCTTCCTGTTAATTTTTCTCTCTTCTAAGTTTCAAACTTCTCCAAAATAAAAAAAATAGTTTCTCATTTTCTTTTTCTCATTGATTTAAACGTGGTTTGTTTGGTTTTTATTTTTTTAATTTTTTTTTTTTTTTTTTTTTTTTTAAATAGAAACTTGGTGCAATAAAGAAATAATTTTCATGTTCAAATAACAAATTTAAAAAAGCAAGTATTAAGTTGTCTAACAAATAAAGGTAAGTATGGAACAGCGATGTCAATTTAATTCAACAATTTAAGTTCAATTAATTAAAAAAGAAAACAAAAGAATTAGTAGAAAGTAATACATTTCTAAATTGTCCCTCTTGAATTTTTTCGCCGTGTTTATACGACTTTATATCATGTAAAACACAAATTCAGCTAGATTGCTCTGCCCAAATAAGCTTTTCTAAAAAGCTCTAAAAGATTCAGGACATGTTTAGGCTCATTTCTAGGAATTAATCTGAATGCTATCGTTCATATTTTTGTCTAAACATTGCATGATACATGCAATACAACTATATGGTACTTTTAGGATTCAGGCAAATTCTTGAACAATATATTTTACTGGGCTCCAATAAATATCAGTCTAATTAATTGCCACTTGCACAATAATTTGCTTAATGAATATTTATCAGACGGTAACTGCAGTATCTCAAAGATTATTTGGTGCAAGCTGATTTTTGCGGTTTTATAAATGTGATTCGTTTCTGAAATTTTACTGTATCGCTTAAATTATGCTAATTTTTTTTTTTTTTTTTTTTTTTTTGAAGGATTTTAATAGCGATTGATTGGTATAATTTCTCAGAAAATGGTTGGAAACTTTCATTTCGTGCAGTGATAGATTTTAAATATCATAAATAATTTTTCTTCTCTTTTTTTTTTTTTGAATTCTTTTAATCGTTCATTGGTTAATTTAATTACTAATCAATATTTGTGGTAGCAATTATCGTCCAATTAATTAAGGATAACATAACAAAATTTTATTAGCAATAAAAACGAATCTCATAATTTTATTGAAGGAAATTGCATTTTGCTGAATTGATTAATATTAAAGCATTTATAAAGCTTTCAAATTAGAGATATTGACCAATTTTTTCATTTATGTTTAAACTTTAATTACAGCTAATTTAACCCGATAGAAGATAAAGTTAAGCTTTCTTATTTTTCACATATAAATTTTTGATTCACAGTGACTTTTTATGGCCATAAAATTTGTGGCTTCGATCAATTTGCTTGCTTGCTTTCTTTTTTTTCTTTTTTTTGTCCAAATTACAATATCTGCAAGGTGCTATGGAAAACATCATTTATTTTGGCTAAAATAAAATTGGAATGAGCAGGTGGATTGACAGGTAAATGATGGAATGGCTATTGACATTTTCCACCATACACACATCAAAAAGCAGAAAAAAAAAAAAGGAAAAAGATAGTTAATGAATTTCAGGATGAGACATATTTGTGTATCCCATCTGTCACCTTCACATCTCCTTTTTCATTTATTTCAAACTTCCTCACTGTAATGCTTAAGTTTTCATCACTTTCTAAGCTAAAGTTTGTTTTTTTTCCATTTAACTTTTTTTCAAGTTCAAATTTTACATTCTTTTTGCAGTTAGAAAGTTTCCAGTAAAACAGTTAAAAGTTTTTTCCTTTCCTTTTTTTTTTTATTGATAGAACTGATTTGAAATGTTTGGATCTCTTGGTTTGGCCATTAATTTTTGGCCTAACTTGGTAGAAATATTTAGCAAAAATTCTCTTTTATGTAATGATAGCCTTTTCTTGAAATTGAATTACTTAAAATGCAAATCAGTCAATGAATTGAGAATATTTTTATTCAACTTCCCAGGAGGAATGTAGTTTTTTTCTTTTTTTTTTTTTTCTAGGCTGTATAACAACTCTTCTTCGAACATATAGTTTTTCTTCCTTTAGCTCAATTAAATTACTTCACGAGTTCAATGAAAATTTAAAAAAGAGAAAATTTAAAATCGATCATTGGAATTGAATTCTAAGCAGGCTAAACTAGAATAAGAGAATGGCCAAAGGAAGAAATAGAAATATCCACACAATGTATTTCACTTCATTTCCTCATTTGCTAAATAATGTTGGCCATTGGAACAGTCTTCTTCCTTGCAATGCCTTTTTCATTATTTGACATTATTCATCTGTCCAAAAACTAAATAAATCGATCGATTTAATTTAAATTTCTCTTTTCTAGTTTTTTTTTTTTTCAAATTCTTCCTTAAATTGAAAAGAAGAAGAAATAAGAATTTTTTTTTCACTTTTTTTTTTTTTTTTTAATGAAGCGCAAAGTATTTAAAGAATTACTTAATACATAATGCCGTAATTTTACTTTATTTTATTTGTTCTTTTTGCAAGAACAGAAAATTTACAAAAAAAAAATTTTAATTTACTATCCAAAAATAAATTCATATCTGTTCGAATGACTTTTTATGTGTTATTTTTGGGCATTTGCTCTAATTTGTCATTTGATTTCGGATTCTTTCACCAGTTTTTCATCCTGAAATAATCTTTAGAAAAAAAAGAAAATGAGAAATGAGAGAGGAGAACGATTAATAAGTCAACGGTTTATTGTGATTTTCTAGTATCGCTATTCGTTTTCCATGGTTAGATGAAAATGATAAGTCATAAATTATCATTCTTATATCACCTTTTATTTATTTCAAAAAATGCTTTCAGTATAAGTCGATGAAAATGATGTGCAGTTTTTAATCATTTTACTTAATTTTAATTGTGTAGTTTATTTTTTTTTTTTAAATTCTTTTCTTTTGAAAAATTTTTTCTTAAATTATGAATAAAATCAAGGGATTAGTTTTGATATTTTGTGTATATGAAAGAGATGCTACAAAGATGTTCATTTATTAAGATATAACAGCTATTAATTACTGATACTGATGATAGTGATAATAATAATTAGTTTTTAAAAAAAGAAAAATTTCCAATTTCTCGTAAAATTTTTAGTTTAAAATTTGAATTCCTTTTTCAAAAATTAAAAATACATTTCTCGTTTGCGCAATATGCATATGCTTTATAAATTATCATATTTGACCAAAAAAAAATTGCTTTTTTATAATGATTTTCTTGTTTGGTTATCTTTTATTTAAAATTGGAATGATATTTTCATTTTTCATTCCTATTTTAAAACTATTCAGAAATTATCCACACTGATCAAAATGATCAATTTCTTGATCACGGTAATCTCCTGTTGATAATGATCAATATTCATCATCTAGCAATGAATAATTTCAAAAAAAAAAAAATAGTAATAGTAATAGTAATTTAACAAACTTTCTCGCCACCAGTTTTTGGAAGACTATCATCGATTTAAGTGCATATTTTGCAAAAGAACTTTTTGTTGCAAACGATAATCGTTCCNCAAAAAAAAAAAAATAGTAATAGTAATAGTAATTTAACAAACTTTCTCGCCACCAGTTTTTGGAAGACTATCATCGATTTAAGTGCATATTTTGCAAAAGAACTTTTTGTTGCAAACGATAATCGTTCCTCTTAATCGCATCATAACATATCGGATCAAATCAATTTAGATCAATCTTTCATCCTCATTTATTCTTTTCATTGAACTGGTATAATTTTTCGGTAAGTTTTAATACATTTTTGTGTTTTTAGATTTTGCTGCTTCTGCTGAGCTCAGTTGAAAAATTATGACGCCGAAAAGGAGAATTTTTTCGATTGCAATATTTTCCTACATTCGTCACTTTTTTTTTTTTTTTCATACATTTTCCTCATCATAAAGATTTTATTTTGTATATATTTGCATCAAAAAAAAAAAAAGCTTATCACCAACTTTTAGAAGCAAAAACTTGTTGAACAAAATCATTCGGTTATCAAATGTTATCAGTTTATCTGGATGGTATGAATGTTACATCGATAGTTCGATAGGTATAGCTCATTGATTAAATTTGGTAACTCTAAAATTTGAAATTCAATTTTTTTTCCCCAGAACTTATCCCATCCCATAATTATTTTAGTTGTTATTAGGCTCCAAAAAAAAAAAAGTTTTTTTTTATTTATCATATTTTATTTAAATTGCATGAACTATTCCCAAATATTACCAGTTCTGTTGCTAAAAAGAAAAAAAAAAAGCAATACAATACGTCATTTCAATTCATTTGTTCCTTTTTCAAAAGTAATTTAAAATTTGAAGCGAAAATTCGTTGATTGATGACAATAAATTGAAAAAGCAGCACACTTTCACTTTTCACTTTTCTTTAATTGATATTAGATGAAAACTAAACAAAATGAAAATGTTGACAAGGTCGATAAGATAACTTTTTCTCTTTTTGATTAAGAATTGGAAGTTTATATAGCTTTTTCCAATTTTTCCTTTTTTTTTTTTCTTCCTTGATGCATTGCATATTTGTTTAGTAAATTAGAATAAGAATAACTGAATAAAAAGCAATTTATTTGTTTCCTTCGTTTGTGATAGTCCGTTGATAAAATTGGTATATTTTTGCTTGTTCTTAAAAAAAGAAAAAAACAAAACAAACTTCATAAAGCTCCCGTACATTCTTCGTTTTTTTTTCTGTTGTTGATAGTGGCATTTATACAAAATAAAATGGCTTAAAATAAATTAAATTAAACTAAAAAAAAAAGTGCAACAAAAATAACAACTACTTTAGTCACATATTAACAGCATATAATAGTATTTTTCTCTCTTCCATAGCAATAAATTTCTAAATTTAAAAATTTCTATTTTTTTTTTCTTTTTTAAAAGGAGAAAAAAGATGAATTAGTGTAATTTTGTCACAATAAAAAATGCAACAAGAAAGCAATTAACCCTCCTATATCAATAAAAAAATTTGCAAAAATTTAAAGGCAGTTATGGTTAAACTTGAAAACAAAATTCAGGCATTTCGGATTAGCAAGATTTAAATTATTTTGAAATGAATGCGAATTTCTTCAAATTTTAATACCGTTTTAAATACTTTATATCAAATTTTTTCTAATACAATGATACAGTCCACTTTCTTTTTATTTGAGAGACAATCTTTTTTGATGAATTTTTCTACAGTCAAGAATATTATTAATATTATATAGCCCATATCATATTCCAGTATTCATAATGCAACTATATCGTGAAAATCCGATTCCAATATAAAACTCATTTTGCGGTCAGCTTTCTAGCTTTTATCATATCTAATGATATGATAAATAAGTTAAACTTTTCGTACTCTTTTCGCTTATCATAACATCAAGTATTTGCATTCATTCATTAACATTATATCATTTATTGAAGTACAAAAAAATACTCAGCAAATAATGATGTCTTTAATAAGTGTCAATGTAGCAGAATTTAACTTCATAATTAATTAAACTTTCCGAGCTGAATTTTTTCTAAATATGATAACGTATCATATAGACAAACAAAAAGTCAAAATCCTTCGCTACTAAAAAATTCAAAGTTGTGCATTTTACATAAAACTTAGAAAGCAAAATCAAAAAGATATATATATAAATAAATAAATAGCTTTGATAGTGTCGTATATTTATGTTTAAAAATTTGAAAAGAAATACTGTTTGTGATAAAATTTGATGGGAAATTAGTTAAAAAGAAAAAAGAAAAAGAAATAAGCGAAAGTCAATAAATAATAACTTTGATATCGTCACATATTCATTTATAAAAATTTAAAAAGAAATACTTTTTGTTGTGAGATTTGGTGGGGAAATTTGCGATATTATGCGATTTTTGCAAAAAGTGATAGCAATTCTAAACGACATTCGCAAACATATCCGTTCATTTATTCCTTCTACTTAATTTTCATTACCTTATTCTTCTTTTGATAATAATTTTGAATGAATTACACATAACGAACATCTCATTATTTTAGCTGATTTTTTTTTTTTTTTTTTTTTAACAGCTAAAAATTTTTATTCTAAAATAAATTATTGAAAAATATCGAGAGAAAAAAGACCTGAAATTTCTATAATCTTTAGTGGTTCAAATAAATTTTAAGAGGCAAGATTATTGCTATACTAATTTCTTTGATTTATGATATATATATATATATATTTATGAGTACTGTAAGATGTAATTAGATGCAAAGACTTTAATACCTAAATTTAATAATAACACAGTCTAATATGAAGGGGAAAATTTAAATCTCAAAATTTCGAAATACCTTAAGTAACTTTTGCAATAACTTCCTTACTTAGTAAATTATTCGCCAATAATCCACTACAATATGAAGCTAATTTGCTCTTGTTGTGGCATATTGTAATTTCATGCAATTTCTAATGTTACTACTGCAATCTATCGGAATAATGGCAAATTCGTTAATTAATACAACATTGATAAAAGGTTCTCATGTCAGTGTCACATATGTAAATTTTCAAAGTTATTTATTCGACTTAGATCACTCGCCGCTGTGTGGTTTGTTCCTTTGATAGGTGCAGTAAAGCCAAGCAAAGTAAAAATAATAAAGTGTCACAAAAGTATCTTATCCTTTCGTTCACTACAGGCACCGAATCAGAAGATTTGCAACGTACGTCAAATTTCTGAAGACACGTAGGCATATGAACTGAACTGTTGTCCAAAATCCATACTTTCACATGCATATTTCTTAGAAATTTATTGATAAGCTAATTTTAGGATCGTTTATAATTCTCAATGTCTGCGCCTAAAGCAGTAATTGCAGCTTTATTGCTTGTTATCTGTCATTTTTATTTTACTGACTCAAAGCGTTTACACGGTAAGATGTTTTAGTTTCTATATGATAGTAATGTTTGACAAAGCTGTGAGGCCAAACTTAGATAGTTGGGACAAAAAAAAAAAATTAGCCAAAAAATTTTTACTTTTTTTCCATAATGTTCTCTAAATTTAATCTCGTTTGCCATGATTTGACTTTGAATTTATTAAAGCTGCTGTAATAAAGCAGCGGAATGAACTTTCAAAGAATCAATCATCTTAATGAGTAAGCAAATTTCTGATTGAGATTTCTAACATTGGACTGAAATATGTTTAATGTAATTATTTATTTATTTTTTTTCTTAATTTTCAGACAACGATTTCGCACGACACTTTTTATTCCGAGGTGGCTTTGAACCACTGCGATATTATTTGAGTGTTAGAATTTAATTAATTCTTTCAAATAAATTGAAGAATATTTCAAAAATTTCAGAAGTAGTAAACAGAGAGAAATATCAGTTTCATTATTACTTGAAAAAAAAAAATGATAAATTGATTACAGAAAGATATGTTTTATTATAGAATTATAAATTAAATTTTCCTTTTTTTTTTTTTTCCTTTTCAAAAGATATTTCATTGATAACAAAAATTAACTGGCAATTTTGTTAAATTACTTAAAATTTTAGGCAAGTGATGGTCCATACGTGGCGAAACGTGTACCAAGTGCAGCTGATATGATGATACGTTTCGGGAAACGTTTGGCAACGTATAACGTTCCAGTATCACTTGGTGATTTTGATGATGCTTAAATATTCCACCATATTTGAATTTCAAAAATTTGAAATCAAAATTCTCCAATCCAACTAACTGATAACTGATCTCACTATGCTTATGTAAAGATTGACTTGAAAAATTGTAACAACCATTACTGCACCTTCAGAAGCTTGTTAAATTTTCCTTAACAATTCTCGCATATTTTTGAAAAGTTTCTTTCTGAAGATTTCGGAAAAGAAAAAAAGAAACATGATGGAAAAAATTTTCATAAAAAAATTTGTCCAATTTTAGGATTTCAGTTGTTTCATTTGGGAAAGTGATGCTACGGTTACGCTGCTGATGTTGTTATTATACATATAATTAAAGTTTATGTTGCATTATAATTTGGTCTGTGAATCAAAAAACATTGTGTAAATTGTTAATTAAAATGAAAATGGATTGCAGTGAATGTAAACAGCAGCAATAGTAATTAACTAATAATTAAAAAAAATGGATGCTTTGCAATTGCGTATTTCAGCCTCTCATGATTCCTTCCACAAAAGTTTTTTTTTTTTTTCTTATAAAGCGTATTTTTTAAACTTAATAAATTTAACCTTTTTTCTTGTTGCAAAAATCTGATCTGAATGGATTATTTTTCATTGTGTAGCAAATTTAAAAATTAGAATTTTTAACTTATAAGAAAATTCAAATTTCGAATAGTGGTTAAACGGTAACAATGAATTAGCAATTTTTGCTGCAAAATGTTAGCAAATATAATTCATCGTGACAATAAATTCACCAAAAAACCGGATTTTAAGTTCATATTTCTTTTTTCTTTTTATGAAAGCAATAGGGGAGGGGGAAAGGTAACAGTTATTGTTTTCAACTTCCCTCAGAAATCTTGTTTTCACTGATAATTACAGATGAGCTGAATTCAATTTATTGTAAATTTGAATTGATAATTCGAAATTTAAATTAAATTTTTTCCTTTATCCGTATTCATTTGGTGGTGATGAAGGAGTAAAAGAAAAAAAAAGAAAAGGAAATAATCCATAAATTTTCTCATCGAAAGAAAATTGCTCCAACATATATTTTTGGTTAATTCCAATTTTTCAAATGTTTCGGCTAATCTTTCTCATATTTCAGCAATTCAGAAATATATCATATGAATAAAGTTTGAACATAATCCGCTTTTTTTTCTTTTCATTTTTCCTCAACAAAATCAAATTTCAAGCATCAATTTATATTTTAACCCATTTCATTGCCATTTGAAAAAAAAAAAAATGAAAAAATTAATTTGCTCAACCTATCTGTTGATCCGGTTTTGCTCATAACTTTCTCTATACTTCTATGTGTGTTATGATAAATATTTATTAGAGGATGCTTTGTTATTGAATATATTAGAATTAGAATTGGGGTAAACAAAGAAAACAAAAAAAAAAAAGGAAAACAGGTAGATGTAAATGGATTTACCTGTTTTTCATCAAATATTGCTACAGCTGATCATTTGTCTCGATGTACATTGTTTCAGCTCTGCAAGTTTTTTAAATCATTGAAAATTTCTTTCAATAATTTTGTTTAATTTATTTATTTATTTATTTTTTTTTAAATATTCTCATTCAAAATATGTTTGATTTTATTCCTTTCTTTCTTTCTATTTTTTCTTTCCTCCTTTGCTGAGCTATTTGTTGTTCACTGATTCAACTATAATTTGATGAACGAAAAGAGTAATAAGTCGGAGTTTCTTTTTTCTTTCTTTTTTCATTTAAAATAATTTTTACTTTAAATTAAAAAAAAAGGAAAGAAATTTTACAAACTATGAATTTTGGCGATAATTTAATCTCTAAAGTTTTTTTTTTTCTCGAATTGAATTAGTAATTCTTCAAAAAATACAGTAGTAAATAAATAATAAATGCAAAGCAAATTATGAACAATAAAGTAGACAATAAATAATAGTAGTAAATAATATAATAAATATATAATAATTGATTGCTTTCTTGTCTTTTTTTCCAAATTCTGAATGTGAGCTACCAATGTTTCTTGCTCGGTTAATCATTTTTACAACCTTTTCATTTCTTGATTTGTTAATTTTTTCGTTTAATTTTTAGTGTAATTAATTAAAAACTAAACAACAGTATGAGCTGAATAGACAAAGCCAAAAGATTTTAGAGAATGAAATTTTTCCCAGAAATTGGTGCATACTTCTGTAAAATATGCTGCATAATCATTATTAATTAATGCAACCCATTACCGTCTCATTCCTTTCTATTATTAATAGTTCTTATCTTGTCCTGTTATCATATCAAACTTCACTGAAATCACTGATCAGAAAAGATTCGAGAATTTAGAAGAGTGATTGGAAAATGTCTCGACAAGTTAGATCATCTCGTGATGCCGTATTACCGATATTCACCGATCGTTCGCATCCTCCGTACGGTTTACCTTGCGGACTTCTGCGACTTCGAAATGAGGCGTTTCTCAGCAGTCAAGTGGGTGAGGTGAAATTTCAAAAATAAAAAATTATATTTGCTAGACCTCTATTCGCTCAGATGAGTCTATTAGCTAAGTAAGCTTGGAAGAAGTCATTTAGTCCAGATAGATGCTATTTTTTGCTTGCAGAAATGGTTTGATTTATCATTATGAAAATTTAATTCAATGATTGAATTGTTTATAATCATCCATTCTAATTGTATTTTTAGATAATCGATGACGCCGAAAAATTTTCAGTGTCAATTGATACGCAAAATTTTGCACCAAATGAAATAACGGCCTGTTTATTTAAAATTATTTGTGGAAAATTTTGTATTTTAATGGGATGAAAAGAATGAATTTAAAAGGAAAAAAGGGAATGAACTAAAGAGTATTAATTAATGACCTATTCAATTATACGCTTAATTAATCATCCAAGTTTTTTCATTCAATAGCTGAAATTATAATTGTTTTAAATTTTAATAAATTATTTAGGTGAATATCGAAGGAAATGTGCTTAAAATTGTCGCAGTGCATGCTAGCAATAATGACCGAGTAATTCCTAAAATTTCTTCATAAATAAGTGAAAAATATATCAATATCCAAGAATGATCTCATTAGGCATAGAATTATTAGTTTATTGATTGTTCTTTAATTAATCACAATAAACAAAAGCTTTTATCAAAATCTTCAACTGTCGGGAAATTCTACTATCATAGAGCGTGAAGATGATCATATTAATTATTAGTATGGAAAAGAAAAAAAAATGGACCTTTGTCTAGTTTAAAAGAGAATATTCAAAATTTCATTTGAAAATTTTGTTTTTTAAGTTAATTAAATAATTGCTCATATTTTCATTTTCAAGAAACAGTTTGAACGGCGTTACATGATACCGGATGATGTGAAAACGGAATATAATGAAACAAGTTTCAGTCCAAAAGGAGTACTCACCATTACCTTATTCAAGAACCATTTATAATTGTGATCTAAAATTTGTTTTTCTTTCTTTTTTTCTTTTTTTTTTTTTAATGAAATCACAATTAATGTTTGAAAAATGATTGTTAATTATAGTAATTACTGTGACACAGTAGCAGTTTCATTCTTTAATCAATGTAACTGTACAAATGCAAGGGAAGTTTGAAACAGATGAAAAATTATATTGAGGATTAAATGACTGGTATTTAATTTTTTTATTTGAGTGAAAAATTTTTTTTTTGTTGTGATTCATAATGCATCCAATTTCATTGCGTAAAATTTCTGTGATAAAAAAAAGAGCAATAATCTTCATTTCGTCGAATTTTTTGATAATTAACCATTTATGAAAAATTGATTGTGGTCTAAGTTTTTAATAATTTTGGTAATTAATCATTTATGAGTAGTTAGATGTGGCAAAATGATTTATTATAATTTTGGTGCATTTACAATTTTAGAAACAGAATAAAATTCATTGGAAAGATTGTGTCATTAACATGAAACACGAATTAAACGAACTAGTTTTGCGTCCATTATATAATTAATTTAATTTAATAAAGTTTAACACACAATTTAAAAGAATATTAGAAGTAGAAGTATTCCAAAGATATTTGATATCGATTAAGTAAGTGATTTTATCCCTAATTAGTTAATTATGTTCAAGTTTCCAGCTCAGGAAAAAAAAGTAAATGTGTCTGAAGGCAGTTTTACCAGATAACTCATTTAAAATAAAAACTTTCCTTAACAATTCATATCAGCTGAGAGATAGAATAGTTAGTAATCTTTGATATTTATAAATGATAAAAAAAAAATTTAAATAAATTTACAACTGAAACAAACATCTAACAGTTCAAGGTGACAACAGTAGCATCCTGAATCATTTCACAAATATTTATTATTTCAAAAAAAGGTCAAACACTGTATTAATTGGAAATAGATTACTGACTGAACATAATAGCTCTGTTGACAGATGTGAATGACGACGGACGTCATCAGGTAATCATCATTATAATCATCGTAATCATTACCTGAGGTCAGTGTGCTTCCGCTCCAAACTTATTCATTGGTAGTTTCGCACTGTCATCCTCTTTTCTCATTATTTCATTTTCAAATTTCATTCAAACTTGCATGTAGATCGACAAATTTCCATCCTTTTCGTAGGGATTTGCATCGATAATTAGTCTTCTTCAAAAAATTTATCCGATGGTAGCTAAAGTGTTGAATGAAAATTTATTAATTTTGAAATAAGCTTAACTAATTTTAGATAGATTATTTTAAGCTTAGCATAAGCTATGAACTTTTTTTCTTTTTTCTTTCGTGATTTGCTTACCTGATTTATTTATTGACAAATCAATTATGGAAGATTAGTATAATGATATTTTTCAGATGAAATTTAAAATTTTCTCTCTCCAATATAATGAGCAAAATAAAGATCCAATTTTTCGATTTAATTTGAAATGCTCCTAAATTATTATCAATGCAGTTAACTTCAATATTGATTAATTTGATGAAATTTATCACAGCTATCGCTAATATTGTTTCTGATCACTCGATAGTAAAATGTATGCTTCTTTTTTTAATCTGATAATTCTATTCTTGATATTTTTTCACTGATAAATTAGTAACTTTTTCAGGACCTTATAAAAGTGATTTATTAGCACCGTTTAAATTTATAGTTCACTTTTTTCCTAGCATTTTATTGCTCAGTTAAAATTTAATTTATTCTAAATAACATAATTTGAAATGCTTTAAAAGAATAATTGGAATATTCTAAATATCTGAAATATCTAAATACTACGAATAGCAATAATCTTTTCAGTATTTTAATTATCTCACTATGGTTTAATTCATTTCAAATATCAGGACTTCTAAGTTCGAAATCCTAAAACTATCACGAATTTTAGCTGTTAGCGCTGTTTGCATAAAAGATGCAATCGTTGCAAATATTGAATTCAGTCGTTTCTTTTACGGTACAATTTATTCATTTCAATACTCAACAATTTCGGATTGTATCTATCATCGAATGAATGATACACCAATTCTAGCTATTCAGTTTACTATACCGTTGAACAAATGTGGCACAATAATTTCCAGGAATACAAGAAATGTTACTGCTTTATTTTAATTATTCATTTTTGAATTTTTCGCAATCCTTTCTACCTTTCTTTTCTTTTTCTTTTTTTAATAAATCAAAATATTGCGACATACTAGTAGCAAACAGCAGTGATAGGAATATGAATTTAAAAACTTTTAAATTTCGAAATCACAATTTCATTATTACTGAAATATTTTAAACCGTCACAATTTTAGATAATTGATCTAATTGAGAATCGCATTTATATACAGCTGGGAAAAAATGCTCAGACATCAACTGATCAGGAATTTCTCTTTACCTGTCAATTAGTACCACCACCACCACCAAACGAGTTACTACTCCAGGTTCAAGATGAAAAAAATTTGAGACAGGTATGTTCTCACCTAAGGCTAGTTGTATGAAGCGTTGAAAATAAGTAATTCTGACAGAAAAATTAGCACCTATGAATCTTACCTGAAATATGATCCTGTGAATCACTGTAGCTTAATTTCCAAATATTTTAATTGAAATCTGAAACTTTTTAAAGCTTCAAATTATACGGTTTGATGAATTGTTTTGCTGATTACCATTAAAGGGCCTAGAGCATTTGAAGAATTTGTTAAACAAATTTTATCAAATTTTAAAGAACATTTTAAGGTTATTTTATTCAGCAGAAGCAGCCTGAAGTAATGAATCGCGATAGTTTCTGGAGCAGTAGTTCGTCATCAGAAAAAATGAAGACAAGATCTGGTCCGGACAATAATTGGGGCAACTGGCCTATTGACTTGACTAGGACAACAATTGCACCTGAATCATCTGCAACAGCGGGACAAATGCCATCAATTAACAGATCATTAGCTGCTTATCAAACCACTACTGCTACTACTGCTACCACTAGAGCTACTGATAATGAATCGATCGAAAATCACAGTATTTTAATGAAAGTTCTGGAAGAAACGAAATTTTGGCGTAGTGTCGTATTTGTGCCATTAGTTTTGAAGAAAACACCGTCACCAATTAGCACAAACATTTCCACGGTAGCACAAATGAATACGGAAATGAAGGAAGTGTCAAGTGTACAAATAAATTCGACTAACAAATGGTTTGTCTGGATATTCATTCATATTAGAATTTTGAAGAGTAAGATCTTTGAAACGAATAAAAATTAACTAATTATTATTTTTTTGGATTAATTAAAATAAAGCCAAAGTAAAGCTCTTGATTGAATCGAAAATTTCAGGAAGAAATCATTAGAATCAGTTCGAATCTTTGCTACCCAACTGCCAAGTTCGAATTCGACCACTGACACGACAGTACATATGGAAATACAGCATGGTGATGAAGTTCCTTTCGGTGAAATAATCAATCGTCCCGTTCAGATTGGTGAAAATATTTCATTGGTAATACGAAGAAGATCACAAAGCTCAAGTAACATTACAAATTATAAATTTCAAATCGTACCCATTGTAAAGTTTTCTTTCCAAAAATTTGAAAGTTAAAATAAACATTTCTTTTTTCATAAATTTAAAATGATTTAATAATTTCACTTTTTTAAAAATGTTCAAAAAGTGAAGTGAACCTTAAATATCCCTTTTGCTAGCATATTTTTTGCTAGATTTCTGAGAAAATTAAATATTTATACAATTAATGGGAATAAATGAAATGAATTTGATAAATCGTGATAAATGACTGCAACATAAAGCGGGAGAATTTGAAATGATAAGAAGAAAAAAAAAATGAACTTTCAGGAGCTGATATTTACAAATTGTTTGTTCATTCATGCTATGCTAGTGATGAACAAGGTTTAGCAAAAATTATGCTTATTGATCGTTTCGGGTACTTATTTTTTACTCTTATTTTTCAAACTTTGCCGATTAATTTTCAGGAAAATTACACGTACGATTATTAAAAATTGAATAAAAAAAAATTAATTTTTGAGCATAAAATTTGAATTTCAGATGTTCGGTGTCTAAAATAGCTGGACAAATGGAAAGAATGAAGAATGCCGGACAGACTTATTATCATTTTCCGATCAATGCATTCAAGTTTCCCGGACCGGATGATGTTTACTTTTCATGCGCTGTTGATGTCACACAAAATGACACTTTTCCGGTATTAGTTGAGTTTTAGAAGGATAGAAGTAATTAGATTAATAGATTAACGACACTTTTGTTTCATTTTTAAATATATTTAACTGTAGAGAATAAAAGGAAAAAAAATATATTTAACTCTGTGAAACAATTTAATGAAATTCGAAAGTATCTGTTATAATTACTACCGAAAATTAGAGAATGAATCTGGTGCTTTTAATCAACTCACATTTTGGACTCCTTTCAATACTCTGATAAACTAACAAATCAGACTCACCAAATTTAATTTCATTTCTTTGGAGCAAAATTTCCATTCATCATTTTAATTTTTGTTCAAATTTAGGAAATATGCAAAATGATGCGGAATGAACCCCGCTGATGGCAATATAAATCAAATCGAATTACTATAATGCTATTGAGCAATGAAATGATTTAAAATTAAAGATTTCTACAAATAATATTTTATCTTTGTTAATTTCATTTTCATTTTGTTTTGTGAATATGAGCGAAACAAATGAAATTTGAATAAGAATGAAAATTTGAACAAAATATAAATTGTGGTTGCTCTTTTTCTTCTTCGTCTCGCTACAAACAGTAGTTCTTGATTTTAATTAGTTAGACAAAAGTCAGGTGTTTAGAGTCTCTCCTGCTTGATAATGTTGTTATAACATTTATTACGGAAGCCAAAGCGATCAGTCCTGAATCCACGTACCTTGATGTTGAAAATATTTTCTTGGTCATTTGAAATGATCACAAAGTTGTTTATTGAACAGCAATCAAACTGATCTGTTCCCTTTAAATTACTGTAATTGAGAATATGAAAACAAGAATTATACAACAAGAATTTTTATAATTGCCAATAATTTCTATGTTTCATAGACATAAATTTTGTAAGAACCAATGAATGAATATCTAATGCAAAAATTGGAAGTTAATTTTGAATAAATGTCTCTTTATTGCCGCAAT
>RCAB01000730.1:0-23530 GCA_003640385.1 Setaria digitata | reverse complement strand
AACTGTTCGTATCACTTTATCATATCAGAATTTAAATAGACTAAAAATTTATTCACTAAACTAATTGCTGCTATTTCCACCATATTAAAATTTAATTTTCAATTCAAAAATGGAAATAAAATAAGGAAAAAAGAAAGAACCTAAGTGAAATGGTTCCTTGCTCATCATCATGTATACCGCATGACGGATCCGTAAAAAGTTTTCGTCTTGAAAGTTGTTCACAATTTTTACCCTCAAATCCGTACATACACTGACAGCTACAGTCACTTTTTACCGTACCACCATTTTCACATTCAANAAAAAAAAAAAAAAAAAAAAAAAAAAAAAAAAAAAAAAAAAAAAAAACTAAGCAAAATATTATAACGAATAATGAAACAAATTGAAAAGTGATAATAAGAAGCATTTAAAATAGAAAAATAAGCAAAATATATTACTAAATGAATCAATGAACAATTATAAATGATTAAATGAATAAGTTGAACGAATCAAAACGAGACTGTAAGAAGAATGGAAATGAAAAAGATTGAAAGTGAAAAATTTAATCGTTTATTCTTGAAAATTGTTAGGCTGAAATTTTTATTGATTTTCAAAAATTTTAAACAATTTTCTCACAAATGCATAATTAAGCAAATTAAAATAAGAGAATTAGAATAGTCGAAAAAAAAATTAATTAGACAAAATATATTATTCAAGTGAATAANATGATTAAATGAATAAGTTGAACGAATCAAAACGAGACTGTAAGAAGAATGGAAATGAAAAAGATTGAAAGTGAAAAATTTAATCGTTTATTCTTGAAAATTGTTAGGCTGAAATTTTTATTGATTTTCAAAAATTTTAAACAATTTTCTCACAAATGCATAATTAAGCAAATTAAAATAAGAGAATTAGAATAGTCGAAAAAAAAAAAATTAATTAGACAAAATATATTATTCAAATGAATAATTTAACAGTTGAAAAATGAAAATTCAATTTTATTATTATTATTGTTTTTTTTTCTTTGAAATATATTTGCTTATATTTTGCGAATTTTAACATCAATTTTCCTCTCGAAGTTTCAGGATCTTAGCAATTCTGTCCAAAAATATGCTAGACTGAATTTGTTGGATTTCGGAATTACTTCATTTCCCTCGAAAATATGCTGAAATTGAATTTATCAAACTTCAAGCGTAAATTTTTGAAACTTTTTCCCATAAAATATGCTACATTAAAGCAACAGTTAGAGTCATTCAATAATTTTTATCCCAAAAATTCATAAAGCTGAAATAAGATGGATTTTATAATCCGATTTTTTGTTTTCTCTGAAATGCTCAAATTTGGATAATTTACTGAAATTTTTTAAAATTTCAAATTTCCCTTTGTGGAATGTTCAATCGAATTCATAAAATATTAAAAAATTTACCTTTCCCTTTGAGATTATTAGGATAATTTTTAAATTTTAATTTCTTTTCTTTTTTTTCTTAATTTTTAAATTTGCTGAATTTACTAAAATTTTAAACTTAATTCAATTATATTAGGCAAGGGAAAAGAAAAGAACAATCTGAAAATGCGTTGAGAAGGGAATAATTCAAATATTTTCACAAATATAAGAAATAATGAAATTAGTGACTACTAGTTAATTATCCTAAATGTTTAATGATTTCCACAATTACTGCATCTATCTGTTTATTAATTTAATTTAACCATTAAGCAATCTTATTTGCAACGATAAATCAATAAATTATTTCTTTTTTTAACAAAAATTTAAGTTATTAAATTTTTTATTTAAAAAAAAAAGAAAAACGAAAATTTTTTCTCAGAGCTGGAATAAATGAAAATTTTAAACCCAAATTTCATTTCGTTTTTTCTTTTTTTTTTGCCACTTCTGTTGCGTGATTATCATTTTTGTTTGAAAAAATATAAAAATGAAAAAAAAAAATGCCTTGCAATATTTTTTGTGTAATTTATTTATTTTTCTAAAATTTACAAATTTTATGAATTTTAGAAAACCAAACAAAGCTAAAATTTCAGAAGGCCAAATTTAAAAATTTTAGAAAATTAATCAAAAAAAGAGGAAAGAAAAGACAAAAATTCTCATTTGAATAAATTGATGTTATTGCTTAAATTAATTAATGCCCAACGCGTCCAATTTATTAAATTAATTTTAAATCAACATTTTAAACTGGATTTTTTTTTTTTTTGGATTTTTTGAATGTGTATTTTTGGAAAAAATTTTTCTCTCGTTTTTATTTCTTTTCATTCTGATATCAAAATTTAATAAAAATAAAGAATTAAAAATTAAAAAATTTCTCTCATTTTCTTATCGAATTTTAATAAAAAATTTTTGAAATTTTAAAAGAAAATTTTAACAAAAGAAGAAATTTTTTTTTTTTTAATTTTCTTATAAAAAATTCAAGCAAATATTTGTTACATTTCTTCTTCAATAATTTTAGCAAAAAAAAAAAAAATTTAAAAAAAATAATTTCCCTCTCCTCCACGTGCATTTTCATTTTATTATATGAAATTTTAGCAAAATTTTTTTTAAATTTTCAAATCAAATTTTTGCAAAAAAAAATTTCGAATATATTTATTCATACATCGTCTAGTGAGATTCATTTTGAAAAAAAAAAAAATTTAATTCACCCAGTAGCAAACAAGATAAATTGTATGCACATTTTCATCATCGAGCAATATCTAATTGGATTCCATGGATGAGCATTAAATTGATGAATGAATAAGCTAATGACCTTTTGCACTCCAAAAATTTCCTGCTTAATTTTTCGATTAATAATTGAGTTGACAAAATTCCATCTTCCTCATCTACTTCAGCTATCATTAATGATGAACGATGACAATGATGACATTTAATAATATTAATAGTAATAACATTTAATCATGACCATTTTGGTGCTACTGTTAATGAATGATTATGATGATGTAACAAATAGATAGAATTCATTTTGCCTCCTTTTTGAATTCTGATTGAAATCAGAAATCTTCTCAGATATTCTCATTCCAATTATTCTCGTGCAAATTGGAAAAGCTCATTTTTCTCATCATTCATTGATGATTGGAAAAATAGAATTCATTTCCTTTCATCCAAAATTCTGTTTCTAATTAGCAGCTAATTCAAATATGCCAAAAAATAACCAACGATTGGAAATTTTATTGAAAAAAAAATAAATAAATAAATAAACTGTTTAATTGATCGATTTTTAAAATCCATTAAAATTCATCCTCTCACTAATTAATATAAAATCATTTCATGTTTCTCTGTCATTTGCCATTGTTAGTTGTTATTAATACAATCAAATAAATCAAATGATGTTTGAAATATTTGCAGGTGGCTGTGTCCTGAATTAATATTATTCATGTTGCATTGCATATAAATGAATTCAGAAAGGTCAAAGGTTGTCTGTTTTTAGAGACAAACCAAAGATGAAGTGAATATTTTAGACAAATAATTAGATTGAAATATTCAATATCTTAGTTTTCTTTTTTTTTTTTTTTTTCTCATTGAAAAGAATTTGACAAAGAATTTAGAGAAAGAAAGATAGTAATTGGTCGAAAAAAAAAAAAGAAAAATGAATGAATTTGAATTAAATTTTTTAAATTGTATAAAAATTTTCAAAGGAAACAAAAAAAAAGAAGAAGAAATGAATGAATAACAACTTCTTGTCACAGGCATTTCATCCATGATTGAAAATTAGGTAACGAATTTGAAAGAAAAAAAAAGAAATAAAACTTTTGCAAATTAATAAAAACCAAAAGTGAAAAAGATGAAAACAGAAAAAAAGAAGGAATTAAATGAAATGGATTAAAATTGATTAAACTATTTAAACTAATTGTTATATCCCTAAAGTTATCTTCTTCTTTCTGATCAATTTAAACAAACTTACTTGTAACTTTCAGTAATTACTAAAAATGTACGAGAAAAAAAAAAAAAAAAAAAAAAAAAAAGAAGGCGAAGAATGAAATTCATTACAATTTTGAAACAAAAACAAATTGCTCCTCTGTACCTTTCTGATTACTAATTTAAGTAAACTTTTAACAATTAATAAAAGATAAAAACAGTGGGAAGAAACAAATGAATTTCGAAGATAATTATTAAAATGTGCAAAATTTTGGAACAAAAGCAAACTATTATCCTATTCCCTTCTGTTTACTAAATTGAAAAAAGCTTTTAATAATTGATAAAAAATAAATAATCAAATGAATTTGAATGAAATTTATTAAAATATGTAAAAATTTTTTAAAACAGAAACAAATTATTACTTCATCCCCAGGTTATTTCATCATTTCCGATCATCATTAATTTTTGCCAACAGAATCAGAAGGTCATTTGAGATTGCATAGAACCGGACCGGATATGGCTAATTTCTTGTCTGGCATCATAAATGGACATATGTTTATGCATGTCATCTGACAAATTTTGGCCAAGCAACCTTTCTTCTTTTTTTTTTTTTTTTTTGGTTTTTTTTTTTGGGTAGCTTTAGTTGTTTATGGATGATTAGTTAATTATCGTTCCAAGCATGAAGTCACATTAAGGAGTGATGGATGATAATTAATTATAGGTGTTTTTTTTTTTTTGTACCTGTACAGTTGTACATTGCATTGATTAGACGTGTCACCGAGGTACGAATTGGTGACGATATTGATTTGACCGATAGTGTATGTGATAATATTGCTAAGCAAGCATCATCCGACCATGGTGATACTGATGATAGTGATAATGATTTAGTTTCTGCTGCTGCTACTGTAAGTGGTGATAGATCCTAGAGAGAAAGAAAAATGTTAGTGTTATCATTGCTAATGATGATAGTGATAAATTGATAAATTTCAGGCTGTTAAGGTTTGCTAAAGATTAGGAAGAGAATTTTAGAACTGATAACGATATTGTTGCATGAAGATATTAAATCATAGTGAAAAAAAAAAAAAAAAAAAAAAAAGAAAAAGGAAAAAAAGCATTTATTATCAAAGTGGTAACAAAAAGGAAAAAAAAATGCTTTATGCTGATAAATTTTTGAAAAGAAAAAAAAAATTTTTTAAGCTAATAATGCATATTTTGCTGTTAATTGTTGATGTTAGATGCTCTAAAAAGAAAGCTTTTCATTTTTAATTAATTTATTTCCTAATCTGAAGAAAAAATAATAAATTGGAATATTGATGAAAATGAATTTTACAAAATTAAATTGATCACTTTTTATTCTTAATTTGTAGCTGTGATAATTTCGTGAGCATAAAAAATTTCTTATCATTTTGCTTTTTTATTTCAATTTTTTGAGAGAAAAAAAAAGGAAATCATTTCTTGTCCTCTTTTTCTTGGTAATATGAAATCAAATTTGAATTGCTAACATTTAAGCATCGCTCATTTAAATGTATTGTTTGGTTTGATTTCTGCCACGAACAAAATCTGAAATATTATAATTTTATTGATTTTCAAAAAAAAAAAAAAAAAAGTAATAATGAGAAGTTAAGAAAACAAAAGCAAACTTCTTTTACTTGCAAAGATTTGAAAAGCAAATAAAACTAATTCATCTGATGAGATTTATCAAATCTGATAAGAGAGATGATAAATTAATTCAGACTTCTCTTTTATCTACTTTTAAAATACTAATAATTAATTTTTCTCACTAATACTTATTGCTATAGCTTTACTGCTAAATTTATCGTTATCATGTTAAAAGGCATTTATTTATCAGTACAGATATCTACAACTAGCTATCATTCACTGAGTACACTGCACTGATATATGTTCATATCGGTTAAAAGTCTAATTTTTAAAAGTACCGAATGAAAAATTAATGAATTATGCATTAGGCCCTTTGTGCCTCATTAAAAATGGCAACCGGATCATGAATTGAAAAGCAATTAGAACGGAGAAGTGGAATCGGAAGAGCGGAAAGGGCAAATGCAGAACATAAGACAATTAGCTCAGAAAATATCAATTGCATACTTCCTTCATTCAGTTCAATGGTTGAGTGGAATTTCGAGAATGAGATCAAATGATTTGAAATGGATTGGTACTTGAAATTTGGTGAAGGAGAAAATTGAATGAAATTAATCGGACGATTATTATTACTACTGAAGAGGGCAACTAGAGAACTTTTTTTTTTTTAGTGATTATAATGAAAAAAGGAAAATTTTATTTACTCACTTGTTTTACTTGAAATATTGAATTCATTTAAAAAAAAAAAAAAAAAAAAAAAAGGGCTGATAAAACTATATTTGTATGGTATAATATTGATAAATTCAAAATCATTCGTACTAATATAATGTAATATCGATTAGCTAAAAATTAAAGATGGCATTATAATGTAATACTAATTAACTAGAAGTTAGAGAAGTGCTACTATAATATGATATTGATTAACTGAAAATCAAGGAAACTGTTAATACATTATCAATAAAAATCAGAAATCTGAAATCGATAAAATTTACAGACAATAAATAAAAGTTTATGAACAAACGAAATATGCAAAACCTAAATTAACATAATTACTAGACCAATTTCATGTATTCTATTTCTAAAATAATTTAATTAATTTTTGCTAAATTTCGTTTTTATTTTTTAAAATTTTCATCATTTTCTCGTCTTTATTCATTATTACATTAATCAAATAAGTAATGGTAATGGAAATAATTAATAAATTTTTTTGAAATAATTTCCAAAAATAAAAAACCTCGCAAAATTTATTGTGAATAATAATTGTTAAGAATATTAATTAATTTCATTTGATTATTTAGTTAAAAGAAAAGAAAAATTTGCATTAAACTTACGGTGATTGTATGAAAGAAATTATATTTGCCTGCATATTAGTTGTATCAGTAGCAGGTTCAAACAATAAGCAAGTTTTATCAGTGATTATCTCCATTGCTTTTTGCAAACATTCAATAATTGATTTATCTGAAAATCTGCTTTCCATTTTGATCTTAATTTTCTAAATCAGATTTTCACAAATGTTAAATTTCATTCTGAATAAAAATGTTTAATTTCAAGTTTTCTTTAAGCTTAAAAAAAAAAAAAAAAAAAAAAAAAAAAGGAAGGAAAGAGGAGGAAATTATATTTCAAAGTTCAAAAATAGTTAAAGATGTAATTAGAATTTTAAAATTCAAATACAGCTGATGTGAAGAGAGGAGAAAACAAACGAAAAAGCACATTTTAAATGAAAAAATATTCATAAGTCATATGTAAAGAAAGAAAAAGCTTAATAATTTAATAACAGAAAATTGTATTAGCTAATTAAATTGCAATGTTAAAAATTTTACCAATTTTGGGATGAAATTTGTATGTAATTACTTCAACAGAACTTGCACAAATAATCTGAAAATCACAATATAATTTTATAACGAATTAATTAATTGCAAAAATTATTTACCTAGTATAATATCTTGTGATTCGTTAAACATAAATGGTAAAAAATTAAGCAAATAAGGTCAGTCTAAAATTTTCAAGTCCAAAATTGGAACTGAGTGAATTCCCAAGATTGATTTGCAAATCTTCAAGTATGTTTCAAAAAAAAAAAAAGATTATTGAATTTCTAAGATTAATGTAAAGTTCTTTTTCAATTTTATATATTTACAAGAAAAAAAACAAACCTTTAATGCTAAATTAGAAAAATAAAATTTGCGCTAGAAACAAAAATGAATTAAAAAAAATTGCTAACTTAAATCAAACTTTTATAAAATTTCAAATTAAAAAAAAAAAAAGAGAACTGAATTAAAACTTTGCGTAACCTATTTTAATTAATTGCATATTCAGTAAAAAATATTTCTACGAAAATTTTCTAGTATTGCAATTAAATTTTGATACTTTTTATCAAATAATAATTTTGCTAAAATTATTTACCAAATAAATAGTAATAATATTAAAGATAATGATAGAGCGATAGCACATCGTATAACTGCTTTGACCAATGCTAATCATAAACCGATAGTCTATTTGATTCAGCTAATATGTGTTATTAGCAATTATCATGCATAGAATATTTGTTTCAAACGCTTACACCTGAAAGCTTACCTGAACACCTTACTGCTATCATATTAACAGATTTTAATTACTTGCAAAAATAATGAAATATTAATTTGTTACTTGATAGTTGCTATCAATAACAAATTAATATCTTAGTGTTATTTCTTCCTTTCTTTGTTCTCAAAAATTAATAATTGCTGTTGTTGCAGTAGTTGCAACTGTCTGTAAATTATTCTATAATGAAATATTAATTTGCTATTTGATAATTACTAACAACAATAAGCTATTGTATTATTGCTATCTTGTCTTTTCTTGTCCTCAAAAATTAATAATTATTATTGTAATTGTGTATTTGAAACTGCTTGTAAATAATTTACGAATGAATTACTGTTATTACTGTAATAAGACTACTCTTTGCGATAGCAATAACAACAATATTGTATTGCTTTCTTATTGCACTTGCATATTTTTGTTAATATAATAATAGCAACAACAGCTACTTCTAATTGCGGCTAAAATCCTTCATGTGATAGTTTTAGAATACGAACAAATTGCTGCAACAATTAGCAGGATATTAACGATACATCTTAATTACACAGTATTATAGCTAGAGAGAGATGCACAAGTAAATAGCAGTAAAATCAAAGAGTAGCAAATATGTAACTACAATAAGATTAATCTAATACCAGCTCTTATTGTTGTTATTGTTGTACAGTGACAAACTAGCAAGTACAATGAGAATAATTTAGTAGTAATAAATTAATTTAGTAGTAATTGCTACTATCGCTTTTTCCAATTATTAAATTGAAAAATATGCATATACAATGAGCGAAATCTAATAGTAGCGGTAATTTCTTGTTGCTACTATTATAATAATTTGATACACAAGCACAAACAAAAATAATTGTTTTTGTTAAATATAACTGTTACAGTGACAAATATTACGCACGCAAAATGAGTACTTTAACAAATAATAATTGTTTTTGGAATAGCTATGTACTAGGAAAATATTTAATAGCTATACATTGTAGAACTAGTACAATAAGAGCAACCTCTGACCTCCATGATAATGCTAATGAAATGACTACATAACAAGAGGAGGTTGGACCACAAATGATACCACTAATAAATGGCCATTGGTCATTGGGCTAAATTAACCACTATATTCTCATCGTATAATTTAAACCATAGTTTTTGATTCTTGGCCTATTTCCGTTTCTAAGCTCTTCGCCTAATTTACTTTGAATATTCAGATGTCGAGAGTAATTCTGATCAAGTTAAATCCGATTTCTAAATGCTAATCAAATAGTAATAAGCTTTTTTTCCCCTCTTTCTCTCTTTCTCTCTCTCTCTCTCTCTCTTTCTCTCTCTTTGTTCTTCTTCATTCACCTCTTTACTTTCTTCTACTTAACGAAATACTTTCATGGAGTATAATTAGTGCTGCTTATCCTTAAATGGCCTCCTTAATTAATGAGTCCTAATTTGGGAAGAACATAAATCTCCTAAGTGAAATATTACCAACTGACACAATTATCAGTTATATGCTGATAAAGATTATACTTTCATAATCATTATCTGATGCCTTGTTTTTTCTTTCTTTCCGAGTGTCACCATGAAATGGTTAATTTAGAATATATTGAATATTATTATAAATGAAACTTATTTATTGTTAATTTTTCTTCTTCTTTTTAAACCGATTATTTTTGCTAAATTCTAATGCAAAAAATAAAAATAAAAAAAAAAAATAGAAATAAAATGCAACTATTGTGAGTAAAAATTTTTATAAACTTTTTGTTCGCCAAATTTAACAACGTCAATTATCAAATAATACAATGATATACATATTTTTTTTTTATTGACTATTAATTATATATAATTAATTACATTAATACTAAAAGAAAAAAAAAAAAAAAAAAACTGTGCTCTCATTTCACCAAATGAAGGTAGTCGTCAGTCTTTCACGTCATTTAATGCGCTTAACGAACTTAAACATAAATTGAAAATTGTAAATTAAAATTTACATTATATTTTCATTATGTTCTAAATTTTTGCATGCTAAAATTTTTCACTAAAAATTTGTTTGAATAAAATTGATGATAAATATAAAAAAATCATCCCAAATAGTATCAATTTTATTAATTTACTGCTATTTGATTTTTCAAAAGTTTCAATCAGTTAATTTTTTCATTGACTATATAACTCTTTTCTTTATTCACTCACATGTTCTGATAAATGAATGAATAATGAAAAGAACGAATTTTAATTCAATTGGTTAAATTTTTTGATTTCACTTCAACCTTGTCATAGCAGTTTGATGATTGTATTTATTTTTCGCATTAAATAATAAAATAATTTAAAGAAAAAAAAAATAGAAAAAGGATAAAAAAAAACTGAATGCCACGTCCATTTTAATTTGTTTAAATTTAATTTCCATTTATTTATGCTTCCGTTCTTTTTTTTTTTTTTTTTTTGCTGAATTTCATCATATTGAAGCAATTATTGTATAACTTGAAGAGTTCAAACAATTTTATCAACCACATAAATTGCAAATTATTTCATTTTATTTTACACTTCTCACTGGAGAAAAAAAAAAAAGGAAAATTGAAAATAAACTAAACAAACAATTTACCTAATTGGATTAAAAAGATAAACAAACAAAAAGAAGAAAATAGGAAAGTTTTTTTAATCTTAATTCTAAGTTGGATTAAAATTTTTGATCACATCAAGATTATGTGACTTTCCTTCTTCTTCTTTTGCATATATATATATATTTTTGTAATAATTTTCAATTAAAAAAAAAAAAAAAAAAAAAAAAGGAAGGAAAAAACGAACTCTAGAATTATCTTAATATTAACATTCCTCAAAACTTATGTATATTATCAAGGTTATGTTAAGCCTTTCCTCTTTTATTTTATATTTCTGTGATAATTTCTATCTAAAAATCTCAACATTTGTTACTTGTAACATTTTTTTCCTACAATTTTAAATCTTTTTTATCATTACTTTTACTTAAATTCACTTTCATTTCACTTTTAGCACTTGCTAATGTCTCTTTATTGGTACTTATTGGAAGTGTTTCATCCTCAAATTTAGCCCAATCCTGAATTTCACCACTAACTAATAGACAAAAAATTGCACCACCAATGAACAGAATAGCAGTTGTGATAACAAATGCAATACGCCATTCTGCTGCTGTACCCTGAAAAAGAAAGGCAAAATCAAAGGCGGAAATGTTTAATGAAAAATTTATGAAAATTTAGGATTAGGAAAAAAAGAAAAAAAAAAGAATAGAAAAAAAATGCATTGATTGAAATTTTTGAATAAAATAAAAAAAAAAAATTTATTTTATAATTTCGGTATGTCATCATTGCACGTAAAATTTTCTATAATATCAATAAGAAAAGAGCAAGTGGTTGGAAAAAAAAGAAATTCGAAGTTTTAAAGTTAAAAAAAAAAAAAGAAAAATTACCTTAAATAAATCTTTTTGTGGTTATTAAAAAAAAGAAAAAAAAACGAAAAATAAAAGAAAAATTGCTTTAAATTTTTATTTTTTAAAAAAGTTCAAACTGCAAATTAGTATTATTTTGTCATAAGGATGAAAATTGATATTTTTTGATAAAAAAACTGAAGTGAAGATAATTTATGCAATTAAAATATTGCATTGTTTAAAACTTTTATTTTTTGCCAGAAAAAAAAAAAACTCCCTCAAATTTCTTTATAAACAACTATTGTCATATCACTGGCTTGAATAAACAAAAAAAAAAAAAAAAAACTGGATTAATTTGAAGAAAAAAAAAATGATAGAAATATATAATTAGAGTTTATTTGCGAAATAATTTCTGCTACTGCTAAAAAGAATACTAGCTACTTTGAAAAACTGGCTGAGAAAAAAAATTAGACTAGTCAAATTTATTTCTAAAATAATTAATAAACATTTTGGAGAGAAAAATTTTTGCAGAAAATTCTGATAGTTTTATTTTATTCCAAACAAAATTTTCAACTTCTTTTCGTTTCTTAAATTTTTTTGTTTTTTTCCCAGTTTATTTTTTAATTTTGGCCTTTACAAATCTATTAAATGCTTCACTTTTTTCCTTTTTTTTTTTTTTTTTTCTATTAGGACTATTTTTTCTTTTGACAAGCAAATATTCACATGCTTTCTTGTACCATTTAAAATTTTTTTTATGAATATTCAGTCAAAAAAAAAGAAAAATGGAAAAGCTATTAATTGCTTTGAACTTGCATAAAAAATTCATTTTTTAAATAAAAAAATTTGTAGTAATTTTTTGTAAATTTTACAATATGTAAAGCTTAAAATTTTGTCCAACTATCACTAATGATAAAATAGTATTAATAATATGATATTAAGATTAATGATAAACTGCCAATACCATTTTTTTTTCCCCCCCCCTATCAATGCTCTGTATACTTTTAATTAGAAATTATGTTTAGCGAAATATTTTCTTATCAACCTTCTAATTCTAGCTTTCATTTTTTTTTTCTAATCAAAAAAATTTTTACATTATATAAATTTTTACTTTTGATTCTTTGCGAATTTCCAAATTTCAAAATTTATTCAAATAATCTTTTACCTTTTTTGTAATTATTCCAATAAGCAATGGTGCTAAAATACCAGCAAAACATGATAATGTATTGGCAATACCAAAAAGATGTCCGGAAAATGTTGGCGCAATATCCAGGTAATTAACAAAATGACCAGCATGAGCTGTACCAGATAAGCCAATTGCCAATGTAAGACATATTATTGTCAGTATGGTATCATCACAGCTCAGATAGCTTGTTATCAATAAGAAAATACTTTCACTCGAAAATGCTACAAGAAAAGAAAAAAAAGAAGATAAACAGGAAATGATTTGATAAAGAAAGAATGATATAATTTGTAACAAAAAAAAAAAAAAAGAATAGAAATTATTGGAAATGGAAGTAGTTGAACCAATAATTATCTAGATCAGATATTGACAATTAATAAGTTCATTTGGAAAAAAAAAAAGAAAAATTTTCGAGCTGCTTTATCAAATGCTATTGAAATGGCAAGCTCAGTGATAATTTGCAGTTGATTTTATTCAATTTCACTCGGACAATTCAGCTTTTTATCACTAATCAGTAGCATCCGAAAATCTGCTATAGCCCCTCTGCTGATAACTGATATAATATGGTAAAATACGATTTATCCAGCATAAAATAACTGTTGAGTCAATAGTAATTATGATGCTTTAGTTGGGACCTATTTTTCTCGTGAATCGATGATTAAAATTGTTTGATTTGATTGGTTATTTTTTAGTATTTATGTTAGAATAAATTAATATATTTAGCATTTTTCTAATGGCACATTGTAGGAACTAATTATCGTTTTAGCTGTAAGTGTAAAGTTAAATATGTCAAAAAAAAAATTCATATTAAACAACTCAAGTTGCTAATAGATAAAGAAATAACAATTTTGATAAATACTTGGCTAAGAATTGGTGAATAATAGTAATTATAATTATAATACTGTCTATGTAGCGTGAAATAATTGTTGAATTTTGTAAACGAAACAGCAATCATTGGAAATTTAATAAATAAGCAAAATGATTAAACAATATTCGTACCTAAGCATGTAAAATGAGCAGAAGTTAATAAGCAAATAATTATATTAAAATATACAAAAATATCTGATACTTTCAGTATTAGCAATTAGCAATTTATAAACATTAAAAAAAATAAAATAAAAAAAAATAAGCAAACATTTCTTTCATAAATAATTGTGTATTTAACAATTTATAAACATTTAAAAAAAAAAATAAATAAATAGAAAAATAAGCAATTTTATAAATAATTGTATATGTAGCAATTTTTAAGCTAGAAAGTAATTAGCCTAGGCAAGAAAAAGAAAAAAATAATTGCTAATTAGCTAGAATACTATGTAAGGATGAAAATAACAAATAATTAAGAGAAAAAGAAATGAAAACTTTCAACCGTACCAATAATTATAGCTAAACGGCGAGTATTTGCTGTTGATAACCAACCAGCATTGCGTATTTTATCAGCTAGGATACCGCTTACAGTAATACAAATACAGAAGAATAAATATGGTAATGCTGCTACCATACCCATCTAAATGATAATTTTTAGGATTTTTAAATTTAATATTTTTTCGAAAAAAAAAAAATCAAAGAATCATTTTTTTTTTTGCAGCAAACACTTTAAAAAAAAAAAAAATTATTGAAAAATAGCTAGTATCTTGCTGCAATTAAAAATTAGCATAAACTGTTGCTACTTTAATGCAGCTAAAAAGTTAAAAGCATAATTTGAGCATGATGAAATCATTTCTGGAATGTTAAGAGCAGCATTATTATCATGTAGGGTTAGAGAAATACAATTTTATTCCTAATATAATTAATTAATGCTGTGAAGTTGAAATTGTCACTCCCCTAGTTACTGAACAGAAGCATTACTAATTTATCATCTAAAATTTAATTAAATAAATTGAATAAGACGATTATATTAAAACACGAAAGTTACGGTTTGCTAACTCTGATTTTGATAATTTGCATTCCATTTACGTAATAAAAAGCTTCTGTTAATTTCCAGTTTTTATCTCAACTTAAATTCTCCTTTAAATGATTAATAAAATTAACTTTTAAATAGTGATGCAGAAATTTTTGAAATTTTTAAAAGTCACATTGAATTACGTTGCTATTATGATTGCTAAAATGTATAATATTTTCAATTTTTTTTTTTCTAGCTGAAACAAGATATAAAGAAACGTAATTAAATTATTAACTATACAGATGCGATTTGCTACTATAATTACCAAACGCATAATGTTTTGTCTCTCTCTTTTCTCTTTTTTTTTTTGTTCTTAGCTAAAAAAAGGTAGAAAGTTTGGGCAAGTAATTAAATAATTATTATACAGATGTGATTTTCATCCCGCGGACATCATTCAGAAATGTCGGCAAACAGGTCATTAACATATAAGCACCAAAATCATTAGCCCAATGAGCTGCGAAGTTAGCCCAAACTGGACAAGAGGTAAGCATTTGATGCCACGGCACTATTACAACCTAAAATGTACAGTAGAATAGGATGGTAATTAAAGGAAAACAAAATTTTAATTTAAAAAATTTTTCATTCATTAGTTGAATTGCGATTATGCAAATTCTCTCGCTTTTTTTTTTTTTTGCTTTTAATTTAAACAATTTTGTTACATCAGTAAATTTATCACATGAAAGACTAATCACTGTAATCAGTTGTCAAAAAAAAAAAAAAAATGATAATAATAATTATATCAAATTGCTATCACAAAAATATTAATTGTAAAGGATAACATGATACCTGTAATTCTGCAATATGATCAAGAATGTATTTTAAAAATGTGAATTATTATATTTTACAGCAGGTAGGAAAAATTTTGCAGCTTTTATAAATAGTTGAATTATCTTCTTTTTTTTTGAAATTTAAAAATTCTAATAATAAATATAATATTTGTCTTATTCATTTCGTTCATTTTGAACATTTTTCTTTACTTACCTATTCATTTGTTCATTTATTTACTAATTTACTTGTTTGTTTTATTTATTTTTTTATTTAATTAATTTATCAATTGATTAATTTATTTGTTTATAGACTGTCTTAAAAAAAATATTCTTGTTCCAAAGGCTCTACATAGACTGTACTTTGCTTGTTTTAGTGGTAGATGAATGTTTTAGTGAATCTATAATATAATCAGACTCCTCTTTCGATATAAATCGAGACTCAGCAGGTGCATTAGCTGCATACCAGAACCACAAGATAGACCATAGTAAAGAAGCAATTCCTTAAATATCTAATTTTTGCTTGATAATTTTTTGATTGTTTGAGTTTAATTAATTTAAGTAAATTCAAATTTGAATGCTTTTATTCTTTTCAAAGTTACCTCAAGTGAACTGAAAATTTATCATTATTTGATTTTTTTTTTTCATAATTTTTCCTTTTTTTTATTTTTTCTTATTATTATTTTTTCTTCATATTTTTCATTATTTTTTCTCGAATTTGAGATTTACCACTAATAATTTAATTTCGATTGATTTGAAAATTTATTGCCAAGGTATATTTACATGCACATGATTAACGTATATGATTACGTTTTTTCCGCATATCATAAATTAAAAAGGATTTAAAAGTATGTGTGTTCCATTGTGCATTTTACTATGAATGAGTTAATATAAAACAATACCAAATTTATGGGATAGTAATTAATTGGGATGGTAATTAATTAGTTAATAAATCCAGTATTTATTTAAATTTTAATTTCATTCTTTAAGAACATTTGGGAAGATTTGTAAATTACAAGATAACATCAGTGTGAATTTTATTTTCATTTTCTATTCCTTGTCGGAAAAAAAAAAAAAAAAAACGAAAGATAAAAGTAAACGAGAAAGTTTTCCACTTTTTTTTTTGCCTTGAATTAATCAATCATCTTATTGGAAGTAATATTGCTGTAATGATAATGAAATTTTGCTATAGCAATAATTGCTTTACATTCATCATATAATCATTTATCTGTTTGCTAATTTATCAGTAAATTATGAAAAAATTTTTTTTTAAAATGACATAGGAAAAAGATTAAAATAGAAACAGAAAGAATTAAACTGACCAACAACATAAAATAATGATGGCCATCCACCGGCAAAGCCATACTTACATAGAAAAGCAGATACGGACATAATTATTACATTACCAATTTGATTACCTAAGAAGAGAAGAAAATAAGTAAGTAATATAAAAGAGGTAGTATTTTTGAGTCATAAATGATAAATAGTAAGGAATATTTGGGGCGCAAAATTGGAACACTGATTAGGTTCAGTTATTTAGGATATTTATGATAAAATAAAGTCTAAAATATTTAATCAAATAAAGAAAAAAATTTATGTATACTCATAAATAGCTATTAATTAAACATCACTTATATTTTTGCACATAGTTATTGAATAAATAACATTGGTAATTGTCAATAGATATCAGTTGAATGTAATTTATTGGATTTTCATCAAATATATGCATATATCATTTATAATTTTAAATAATTATATCGTTTTTCATAATTGCAAATAGTTGTCAGTTCAAATAGCTATCAATTGAAACATTTTTATTTATAAATAGTTGTAAAATTCAATTATTTCATTCATATTTTGAGTTATTGATAAAATCATGTTCAGGCTACTGATAAGCCGGATATAGTAATATGCCTGTTCATCAATATTCCGAATGCTGAATTTTTCCGAAATGTAAAATTCGATTTCCCCTTCTCTTGCATTCAACCATCACAAATTGAATTAAGTTTCTATCTTGATTTTTTTTTTCTTTCAATTTCAGAGATTTTTCAGTTGCATTTTCAATTTAGTTTTATGTTATTTATCCTTCACTATCACTATTTTATCAAAATAATCTTTTGAAACTAACTATCTAAAAGAAAAAAAAAAAGAAAAAAAACTTGCCAGAATATGCTATACCACAAATAAGGCTCGTTTCTCTTGATGGTGCCCAATGTGCAAGCAATAAATGCAAAGATGGAAATATTACTCCCTTCAGTCAAAATTTTGATTTTTTAAAAAAGAATTTTAAAAAAAAATTCATGTAAAATTACAATAGACCAATTTTCGATCGTTAATAATAAATAAAAGATAAAAATAATTACTAATATATTTTTATCATATCATAAATTAATGCATAATAAATATAAGGAAAAAAAGAAAAAGTTATTTTGAAATATAAGAAATTTCAAAATCGAAAAAGCGAAATTTAAATCACGCATACCTGTGATAAACCCATGATAATGCGCAAAATGATAAGAAAATAAACACTTTTACTAGCAGCAAATGGTGATGCAAACGTTAATAATGTACTCATTAAAACAGCAAGACCAATAATTAATTTTGGGCCATAACGAAATGATAAATAGCCACCAATTAATTGGGTCCCCAAATAACCCCAATAAAATGAGCTTAAGACTGAACCTTGCATAGGCTTAGTCCATTGAAGACTACCACCAATATCCTAAAAAATGTTTCTAGTTTAATCTTCTTTCTTTTTGAAATAAAAAAATTTTGGTTAAAAAAAGTTGTAGAAAATAACATAAGTTGGAAATTTCAGTTTAAAAAAAAATTTAAAAAAAAAAAAAAAAAAGGAGAAAGGACAAGAATTTAAAAGAACAGAATATAAGTGATTTTCCTGTCATCTTTAATTACTAGAATTATAATTCAAAATGATTAATTAAGTCTTAAAAATTATAACACCTTTTTAGTTCAACTTATTCCAGCATATTTTTGCATAGTATGAATTTTAAGATACAGTTTTCATACTTTTTGCAACAAATTTATTTTCTCGCTAACTAATAATTAATTCATTTTAAAACACATATATAATTTTTAGTCAACTAAAAGAAAAAAATACATCCTTTTTTTTTTTCATTTACAACAATTATTTTGCATTAATTTTATTATTTGAATCCAAAAAAGTTATGATAATAATAATAAATAATAATAATAATAATAATAGTAATAATAATAGTAATAATAATAATAATAATAATAATAATAATAATAATAATAATAATAATCATCTATTCTCAAGCATTATGTACAATTTAGAAACTAGATAAATTATTTATTATAAAACAAACATTTGCTGAAACATTTGAAATATTACGACAATTAGTGAATTGCTTTCCATTATCACTATACCGTATAGCAGTGGTATTTACCATACAAACAATTGCAAAGCTAAGATTATTACGCATACTGTAAACGACAATACCCATTAGTAGAGCTAATAATGCAATATTTACTCGTGTTGAGTGAAATAATCCTGCAATTTGGGTGTTAAAGTTTTAAATGGACAGTGATAATTTTCCTATGACTAATGATAAGAGAAAAAAGAAAAGCGAAAATTATTGTAACAGTTGTAAAAGTGAATGTATGGCTATTACTGTAGATCAATTCATAAACAAGATTTAAAAAAAAAAAAAAAAAATGAAAAAAAAGAAGAAAAAAGGACGAAACTGATCAAGAAAAACTAAAATCAATTTTAAATGGAATTTAAATGAACGAAAATTAGCTAAATAAACAATTTATTGCAGGATAAGGACATAATTTAAAATGTAATTTATAAAATAAGCTTTAAAGTAGCTCTGTAAAATGGAAAAAAAGAACTAGCAAAAAACGAAAAAAAAAAACATGAAAACTGTGAGAATCAAAAAATTGAGTGGGCGACATAAATATAACTTAATTAATTAATTAAGTATCTAATTCTGTTATGTCGAGAAATTAGAAATGTCTTTATAAATTTGAAATAATTTTCTTTCTTCGCAAACATAAATGATGAAGAAATGAGGAATTTTAGTCAAGCTTATAATGTTTGCCATTTGATTTTCTTAAAAAAAAAAAAAAAAAAATTAAGTAGAAATTAAAAATAAAACAGCTTACCAGGCGTATGTTGTAAATTACACAAACTGGACTGCTTCGTAGATGACGACATTGTTTGAAGGTATTTTAATTGAACATTTAACAAAAAATATATAAATATATATGGGAAAATGCTTTGGAAGTGAAAAAATTTCACTAATATGTAAATTATTCTTTTTTTAGCAAATATTTTTTGGGTAAAACTACCATTATATCAAAAAACAAAAAACGAAAAAAAAAGGGAAAAAAAAAAAGAAAAGCACTAAATTTAAAAAAAAAAAAAGAAATTAAGAAAACTGTCAAAACTAAATTTAAAAAAAAAAGAATAGAAACAAGTAACACGTTGAAATTCCAACTGATAATTAAAAAAAAAAAAAAAAATGCAAATGTAAAGATTGTAATTGATACTGAAAGAGGAAAAAAAAACATTCTGGTTGATAAGAAAAAAAAGCCTAATAAATTATTATCATAGAAATTTATAGTTACCAAAAAAAAAAAAAAAAAATTAATGAAATCAACAAAGGAAGACAAAAGGTGTTAAGGAAGTTTCTTTCTGATATTAAAAAATGAATTGTCTCTTTCATAAATGTTTTAAGGAATTAGAAAGCTAATTTTGATTCCATTTTTATAGTTTCTAATGAATAAATATCTTATAACTGTACGCCTGGGCGCTACATCAAATTTTTTGCAAAAATTTTTTGATCATACAGTTAATCCGTTAAATCAATCTGTTTCGATCGTCTTCGTCTTCATAGACGATTAATTTACTGATAATTTGAATTAGCAAATAATTATCACTGGAGAAATGTTGTTCACTGTCAATCTGCTTTAGTAGTTCTAATTTCCACATCCATTTATTTACCAATTGTATTTCGGGACATAATTTCTTGACTGATTTCACATGAAAATTATAATTTTATCAAATTAACTCTGTTGTTATTGTGTGGAGAATTTTGATCACTTTTTGGAAGTTCAAAACGATTTAATGAGTATACACGAAAAGAAAAATAATTGAAATAAAAATTCTTAAATTAGCAAAAACTTGTTTTGTTAAATTTACTTCTTTTTTTTTTCATTTCAAAAAATTTTCTGCTAATTTTCTAAAATATAATCGTAATTTTTAATAATCAGTTATAATTTTGCTAAATATTTTATTTACAGTTAGTTGTTCCAAATTATATTAATCATTGTAATTGTGAGTAAGAATTATCAACGATAACAGAATTAATTGTGCTTTAGTAGACGAAATAAACCTTTCCAATAATTAGTGTTTTAATTAAAGGTGAAAATTAAATGATCGAACGTGCATATTAGAAGTTCTAATTTGTTAAGTACTTTTCATATTTTTAGAAAGGAAAAGTAACGAATGAACTTTTTCATATGATAGGTACGAGTAACGTTGTGAATAGTGTGATCTAGAGATAAGTGATAGGAATAAATTCAAGAATGGATTTCTTAAGAATACGTTGATTTATTCTCTACACACCTGATATGATATTTAACAAAACTGAAACAGTGTTTTTGATAAGCAGCGATAGGAGTAAATTCAAAAAGTTTATGGAGAATAATATATTAAGTGATAAGGATGAATTTAACAGTAGACTGATAATTTATTAATAATAAATTTAATAATTAAGTGATAGAGAGTGCATTCATGAATACATGTATTACGAATATATTAATTTATATCAGCATTTGACCGATATGAGATTAAACTAAAATGTAACGCTTTTGATAAACAAAGTGATAAATCCTGTGGATGGAGTGATAATTGATCAATATTATAAGCTAATTATTCTATTATCCCAAAATGTTCACTATTTTCAAAACTTACTATTTTTGTGATTAATTTGAAATTAAAGAAAAAAAAACAAAGAAAAAATATTTGCGAGAAAAAAATTTCCCTCAAAATCGAAGTATTACGGAGCAAATTCCTTTTTATCACAAAAAATTTTCATTAATTTATTGTTTTTAGATCCTGGCTTCTCCGTTATTCATACTAGCACAGCCTTTTTGGCTTATGCTTTTTATTGGATTTCAGGATATCAAAAGGTAACTGAAGTTTGGAAAATTTCTATTTTGGTACAAAAAAAAAATAAAATTTAATTTAGCAAATTTTAGCGAACAACTAAATGAGCAATTTTCACCCGTCGTAAATTCCTATCTATCATAATTAAACTATTAGCCTATAGTTTAATTTTTTTTTTTTTTTTTTTTTAGTACTATACGTAAAAATTATCCATTCAAAGAATCAAATTTTTTTGAAATTTTAACATTATCAATTGTATGAAATTTTCAAAAAAAAAAAAAATTAAATTTATTATTTTCATCTTTTACACCTGAATTTTCAAACAAAAAAAAAATAAATAAATAAATTTTTCCTTTTTTCCTTTTTTTTTTTTTTTTTTTTTTTTATACAAAAAGAAAATATTTCAAATTTTTATAAAAATTAAATTTTTTTTTTTTTTTTCTATTTCATTTCAGCAATGGACAATATGCGAATAAATTTTCAATGAATTCTCAATCGGATTCGGAATGCTTTTATCGCTACATGAAAAGGGATCATTATCAGAGTTTTGCGGAATGGTTACACAAAAAGAACTCTTCGCATTACATACCTATCGCACCCATTTATCAACAATCCTTGCTAAATTTACAGGTTTTAAAGCAAATTTTAATTTTCATTTCACTGCAAAACTTTTCATTCCTAAACATAAATTTTTATCATTTAAAATTCGAATTTAACATGAATTTAAATATTAATTACATCTTTTCCTCAACAAGAAAGCTCTTCTTCTGTTTTGTAAATGCAAATTTTATTTGTAATTTTCTAAATTAAAGGAGAAAAAAACAAAAACAAAAAACAAAAAAGCAATAGGACGAAAAATTGCAACATAAACACAAAATATAAAAGAAAATAAATTTTTACTCAAATAATTGATCTATATAGAGAGTTAGTTTAACATTGATTGTTTGAGTTAAAAAAAAAAAAAAAAAAAACTATTTGACTGTTTCGTTTTCAGCTGAAATAAATTGTATTAAAATGAAATCTATGAAAGCTTATCAGTCAATAGAAGGATACTTTTTAATTTCAAAGGTTTATGAACAAAAATAATCACCTATCAGTAGTCTATCAAATAGTTAGACTAAGTTAGCAATATGTATAACATGTTATGAAAGCATTTTTCAGACTATCCAGTTTAAAATACTCATTGTTATTCTTATCTGTTGCAGTTTACTGATAAAATAAATAATTATTAGCATTGCTTTTCATTTTTAGATCTGAAATTAAAAGCTAAAAAAAAAAAAAGGAAATTTCAAGGCAATGAATATTTACTGAGTTATCAAAATATGCACATTTTTATCATTTCATGATATTTCTCTTCTTTTTTTTTACACAAATAAAAAATTTATTTGCCTGAAGTTTTCAGAATGCAAAAAAAGAAAAGCAATTTTTTTGTGCCAAAGAAAAAAAAAAAAAAAATTCATTCAAAATTTATGGCTAAGGTAGGTATAAATTGTTCACTCTAGGCTTAGAGCCAAATTTGATCGATTTCATTGCTCAATTTATCATGCGCAAAATGACTGAATTTTTTTTTTTTTTTTACAGTTAAATGCATTGAAAGACGGCGAACAAGTAACACATGGAATTTTCGGCTGTGAAACGCCGAAACTTCTTACAATAACACCTGAAACACCACTTAGAGAAAGGGCATTGTGTACCTTCGAATACTTCCTCAATTATAATCCATTGGTCTGGTACTTTTCTTTCTTTCTTTTTTTTTTTTTCCGGAAGATAAAATCTTGCCAGAAATTATCAACATAAAAGAATTAAAATTTGATTAAAAAAAAAATTTCTAATTATAAATTTCAATTGTAATAAATTTTCAAAAAAAAAAATTTTAGAAAATTAAAAATTTTCAATTGAAAGTATAATTTTTGAGAGAATGCCAGCAGCATTAGCTGAGGTACGCTGCATGTGTGCTCATCCATCGTCTAAATTAATTGGTAGACGAATTATTGAATGTGAACCACTTCGTTATCAAATTCGTGTGCTTTTGTTCGATGAGTTATGTGAAACTTATACAGAAGAAATTGAAACTGTTGCTCTGGCTTGTATACCTGTATTGCAGGTTAATTA